>JAQFYE010004498.1:0-13301 GCA_034694305.1 Protaphorura glebata
ACGATCAGATCAACTATCTTTGATTTCATTGGAGGGTTGGAAAATTTGCAAATATCTTAAGGAAGTATTTTTAATTTCAGTGATGGTGTTTACGTATGTATGCTTATGCTTCAGTGTTTCATAAGATTATTTTATATTTCAGTTTAAGTTGACGAGAAGAATAATTCGCTAGATTTTTGATAGGCCGCCAGTATCACACATTTTCATGGGCACACTAAGCTGACTGATCTACGTCGTAGATGTAACATTAAGAATGTAGAAGATCTTCGAATTACCCTTCTCTTATCGCATTTTTTTGTCTGTCCGTATTTTTTTCGCTGTCTCGTTAAATGGCATTAGACTCCACACTCCACCACTCAATAATTTGACCGCAAAACAAGTAGTCGTACCGTACGTTACGATATAAACAAGCAGCTTGTTTACAAATAGCAAAACTACCAGCAGTCAATTTTGAATGTTATTCTTTGGTAACATGTCGGCAAAATAATTTCCCGACTTGGATCAAATAATTTGAGAAAACCTTATGAGTTCATTCATTTCGGACAATATGATTTTTAAAGGAATTAGCTTTCTGTGTTCACAAACGGCGAAATCTTGGGACAAAGCTTCACTGTTTTTGTGATCAAATATACGTGGATATTTGATGAATTTATTCTTATTTCTCCATTCCAATATATTTCCGGCTTCAGAATAGTAGAACCGAAACAAATTCGATACTTTGTAATTTATTACAATTATTTAGGTCGAAGTTGTTTTGTGTTACCATTGTAAGACAAACAGCCAACTGAATGCATTGAATGCAATCATACTTGTTTATTGTTTGTATGAACGCATTTAGAAAAAACTCGTAAACAATCCAACGAAATCCAACCTTTAACTGAAAACATGACCAAGTTGTTAACCTGTTGTGTTTGTGTTGATTTCCCGTGCGGGTTCGATTGAACAAGGCTGTAAATTTATTCTCCACAAAGTATTTGAAGATTGAAAAAATATTGTTGTTGTTGCTCACCAAGAACCCTTCTTTACCTGCTGTAGCTGTAACTATTTATATCAGGTAATATAGAATGGCCGTAGTCGAAGTACTTACGTAGTGCATCATTACAATTTTACAACTTGTCTTTATCTCTGTTCATTTTACGCATTTGAGTACTATATTGACGAGCAGATTTTAATCTTAAAATGTTATGCTTAAGGACATTAAGTACTCGGAAGTACAATGAACCTTAGGGGGGAATGATCGGAGGTAAAGGAAGAATGAATCCACGACAAGAATATATTTTCATATCTGTAATGCCACTACTACTTAAAATTTGAACATTTATGAATTTATGAATTTCAGAGTGAAATACTCGGAGAGGGACTTTGACGTTTATCGACTAAGAATTTGAAAATAAATCCCAAAAAGTGTTTCCTCGGGAAGTGGTCTCTGAAAAATTGAAAACTCAAGAAATAATGGAACTGACGAAACGGATGAAAGAAATGTGAGTCTAAGAAATACAGCCTTAACTTTACACAATTTTTTTTTTAAATATTGCTAACCAAAATAACCTGACAACCTTCAACCTTTTTATTTTAAACCCGAAGAATGCAACCTTTTTTGTTGACCTCAGGCCTATGTAAAATATCGAAAGGAAAGGACATAAACATGAATGAGTATTACTATGCGTTTACAGTAGTTGCCGTCTAATCTCCTGATACTGAAACCTAATTTTGTGACCAGTGTACATAGGATGTATGTTATAGGATGCTGCATGGACCGGTTTCTAGAACATTGAGACACGAGGCCTTACGTTATATTTAGAAATGAAAATTCTAACATGTAAGGTTCATACGTTTGCCCAATCAATCACAAGGGAACTCTAGTCGGCGCAGGGATTAACATGTTTTTTATTTCAATTAGACATTCGACATGGGTTATTTGTACTGGTGATACTTGAAGTTTGATAATTAGATTTGACAACTTCATTGTAAAACAAATGCTTAATTTATTTATTTATAAAAAGTTTTCTCGGAATAAATAAAATTCTGTAAACAATAATTGTTCACAGAAGAATAGTACCGCAAGGCAAAAATGAAATCAATGAGGTAGTGTAAGTGTAGTGAGTACCGGGCGTAATCCATCAGGTCCCGGGTTCAATTCCTGATTGTCCTACATCCCAATTCCTTGTATGGCTGAATGTTCGCACGGTACGTACGTGGTCCCCAGAGACGTTGGTTTAATTATTTATCTGAGTCGATGAGGCCTCTAGAGTAACTTCTAGAGAAAGGGTCACTTCGTTGATATCAATTGCAATTCAGCGTGAATTCGAACTGGGGAGGTTTAAATGTCTAAAACAGTACCTTTAAATTTAATTAATTAAATTGACAGAATGCCATGGTATTTAACATTGGGTATGTTTTCCCATCTACGCAGTGCTAAAATAAACTTGTTCATAATTATTTCCGTGGGTTATTAGTACTACTCCATGTAGGTCAACCAGTGAAGCATCCTTGCTTGGTAAGAACATTCGCCTTAAATAATTGACGAATACTTCCTTTAGGTTTTGGGGTTTCCGTCAGACTTGTCTGAAGTCTCAATGCTATGGTCTAAGTGACCACTAATGTCTTCCAAAACGTACACCATACGTTCTCCAGTTTTATTCAATTTACTCTCCACAAAGCTCACGAAGTTTCAAAGTGTAGCTTAATATATTTTTCGCTTTAGAAGTATTATTGTATTTGCCTAGACGTCTCGTGATATTCAGATTTTGGTGACCTTTGTAGTAGGCAACAAGGGTCAACGTTGCGTATTGTTGCTCTAACAAGCTGATAATTCACGTGAAGGCTGGAAAGTTATAAGTAGCTGCATTTAAATGTCGCGTCGATTCATCTAACATTAAAATGAACGCACGTTATAATAACCGGTTTTGCGTTAGATCAAATTTTAGATTACTGCTCAAATATTAGTAGTATATTGTAATGTAGGTACACCTATACTAAAGAGTATTAATGTACTTTGACATGTAATGAGGAATCAATGATTAATTTTGGAGGTCAAAAATACCTTCACATTCGTGACAACGTTTATTATTAAAGTCTAGACTATTAATTGTACTTGCTGACTTTTCAGTCAACTAAATCAAAGTAAATTCTTTCCTGTGCTACGTTTCAGGTTTAAGCATTTTGAATTTCTATTTTTATATTCCTGTTTTAATTATTCTCGTGTGGTGATTGTAACCACATACAACTGTAGGGTGTTACGGCTGTCTATTCATTAATTCATTTTCTGTCAAAGTGTCATGTGACATATTATCGCGGAATCTAAAACTACGTATTGAATCATCAGTGAGTGCCGGTAATACCGACTGTAACTAAACTTAACTATGATTCTAATAGGCAGAGCAGATAAAGGCTTCTCCCTCGTAGAAATAGACGATAAGCCATCTTATGAAAATTAATGTGTAATATTTGAATCCTGTTATCCCACAACTCAGGATTGATAACAAAACAAGTGCAGTATAACCCCTAGTGTGTGATTTTTTTCTGAATACGATACTGATCCCAGTGCCACCAGAAAAACATCCCTCGTGAAGATAAGATAAAATTAGAGACAGGAGACACCGATAAGATTCATTCCAGTTGAGGAACACTTGTGACTTGGGTTTTTCAGTTTCTTTTTCTTAGTTTTAACCAGTTAAGTGACAGTCCCACTGTCGACCTTTATGAAACCGTGGAACCACTGGTTGATTTTTTTGTATCATAAATAAGTGATCCCTTGTCAGAGGAGTGGAGTGTTTTTGAACCCAGAAACCCGTTTGGATCATAAGGACTTAAGACTTAGGGGGTTATAGACTTGTTCGGGTATTCGGTGGCAGCAACCCAAGCTCAGCTCTTGTTAAATCAGGCAACCCGACCGTGAGGGAAATCTTATTCATTGTTTCTTTCCCCTCAGCCTCCAAAGCATATCTCAAAAATCTGGACCAGTCATATCTCGATACTTCCTTCGCTTGTCGATACTTGCCACTTCAGTCCTATACATACGTTATGTCAGAATCCATCGTCATCTTATCTTCTTACTTGTTTCTTCAAGTCTCAGTGACTGTCAGAAATTAGTTGTCTGAGTCGTTGTGACTGTGACTGGTGCCGATTCTGTGACACAGATTATTAGAAATTAGGAATAATTTGTTGTGTCTCTGTGTGAACTAATCTGTGTGTAACAGGTCTGAAACAATCGGGAGTTAATTGTCCGAATCGGTATCTGTGTATATTGGTAGAAATTACAAGTTCTCAACTGTTGTTACTGTTGATTCATGGTCAGCTGTCCAGTGATTGCAGACTAGAATCTTAGTGAAAATTGGTATAAAAAATAAGTCTACGATTCCTTCAAGTGAATTATCATAAAAAATATAGATTTGGGATTCTGTTCGTAAGGAATTAAAAACATAATGAATGTGGGATTCTGTCCGTAGGAAATCCGGAAGATCAGTCGATTCGCCTCATTCTGAAGCCAAGGAATCCAGTGAAATCCGATGTCGAAATGGAAGCCGATGGTATCGGACTGTATTCTGTTTGTTTCTGTAAGCGACTTTACCGTAAAGAAGAAGATTTGGTAGCACACAAAAGGAAAGAACATCCGGAAATATTTATCTCACTTCCGCCGGAAACTGATATAATTCCAGTGACTGTGAAACCAACGACTGAACCTCGGGGGGAAATGAAGTGCAAAGATAAAAATCGCGATAGGAATTCGGACATCTGCTCCGATTCTTATGGTGACTCATCAGACTCCTCGGACTGTTTGATAATCGAGCCACCCAGTGATTCTGACAAAAAATCAATTAAAATAAAATCCAAGTCAGAAATTCTGAACCAAGCTAAAAAAGAAAACGCTAAGCCCGCAGCCAAGGATCGGGTTAAACTTGTGGACTTGCAACTGGAAGATCAAAAAGCAAAATCTCCAGAGACACGTGGAAGTAAATCGTAAGTAATAATTATTGCATTTTTATTTTAGATAAAATACGTCTTGCTATCTATGAACTAGGATTGATCGAGTCACATACAATTTTAGTAGTTAGATAATCTGGAGATGATTAACTGCAATGAGCTACAATTTTGTAAGCTTCATCTCATCATGAAGATGTATTCTGACTTACCGAAACGAAAGGAATTATTTGTGAAATATTCCCGAGAGTAAATAATAAACACAAGTATGCGTTAGTAATAAGCACACCACAGACAAGCCCATGGGGCATTACGATATCACTTGCATGCCACAGACAACTCCTCGGGGCATTAGAAGATCACGCGTATGTAATCATATTTTACTACCAAAATCCGTTTAAAAATTATTATTTAATCACAGCCACACAAGGGGCCTCTGTAAAATGTGAGCTGACTTTTTTGGTACCCGGGCAGTTCTGGAGAACTCATCTTTTATTTGAGGAAGAATTAAGCAATGTCATGCTCACTAAAATTACAACCATAAAGTCATAAGTCAATACCCAACCTAAATCAACGACCCTCGGGGACATGTTTTCCCTGAAGTTATTCCCAAGGTTACGGTACCATTTTTGCCCACGTTGAATTTTGCTCCATTTCATAGTGTTCTAATTGATGAATTATTCAATTTTGAGAATGGTAATGAGTGAGTCAAGTGGTTACTTTGTTGCAACATGTGGAGGGGTGTATGTATTTTTAAAGCGGACGTTATCAATCAATGTTGAATACTTTGGGTGTATCAATTGTCATTCTTCGGATATTTGGTAACAAAATGGTGTTACGAATACAGTAAATCAGGTGTTTGGTCAATAACAGGTCAGAATCTCCTACAATAATACCTTTAGAACCCCAGAAACTCTTTGTGAGTAGGATTAGGATCGATGAGGTCATTGACACATCATGACGTTTATGACGATGACCAACGTCATCGACGTTATTCGTCTCAACTGTTGCTGTCACTATCCAAGGTACCTCATACAAAAAGAAAGACTCGACCACTCCACGTGGATTTCGTCGGAAACACTATTATTACTCCCAGACCGACCTGACCAGACTATACCAGACTTCACCAGACCATACCAGACCTGACCAGACCAAACCAAACCATACCAGTCTGCATGGCAAACACAACAAAAACAAAATCACACGGGACGCGCGGCGCAGACACAGTCTGCAAAAGTAGCAATAGTTTCAAAATCTTCCCGACTACTACGGGTACCTATTCTGGCGAAAGTTTGATTTTGTAGTCTTACATAATTTCCATATGCAAATCTAGGCACCCCAGTGCTCCGATTATCTGTTTGACTTTTAGTATCCAACTATGCGACAGTTCGGAGATCTGTAGTGTTTTTCAGATTGTCTTACACTCTAGACACGTGTTAATGAGGGAGTACTAAATGTCTATTACACTACATTAATTTAGTAACATTACAATTGTAGTAACAGTGAGTGAGACCTGACGACCTTCATCCATTAGGTTCGTTGAATGAGAGATATTTTGACCCTTTTCTTGACCTTCGTGCCTTCGTGAACATATTGCACTTTGAGCAAAGTTATTTTAAAGTCAGCGAATGCGCACTCTGTTTAATGTAAGGAATGGAATCAGTTTGTCGTATAATATGCTGGAGAAAAGTATGCATTTTAGAAGCGCACAGGCACACACGTTGAAACAAAACTAACTGTAAGAGCTGACAAGTCTTATCTGTAATGAGATCTTATGCGAACGAGTGTGTCTGGGTTTTATTTTTAACACATACCTAGTCCGATTGTTTTAGAAAAATCAGAATGAATCATCACAATCAACGTATCCCCTCGTACCGCAATGTTAGATAGATTTTTGTTTAGGCGGACAATGCTTTGCATGTCAATTAGATAGCCCAGCTGTCAGTAAATTGTGCTTCCCGTACATACAGAAACATGCAAGTCCGAATTTATTCGTGACAAAAGGCTAGTACTATATTTGTAGCATATTCCACTTTAGTTGTCCATGTACTTCACGTTATGGTGAGGGTTTTATCCGTTAAGCTGATATGCGTGACATTATTGTAAAGAAAGCTTTTTCTCCATTGCAATGTTTTTATTACTGATAGCAGCTTTTGTAGGCCAAATACAAAACAAGGCGATAATAGCGAGTTATGACAATGCCGTACTATGAGGTTCACATTCCCAATTAGCGCGATTCTTTTATGAAAATGTCTTCCATGTTTTAATAGACCTAATACCTGAACAGTAATTGCAGTAGGGAATACTTTGTCAATGTGACAGTTTTATGAGTAGTGTTTTGTAGTGAACACAAAATATTCAGTAGCGCCGATTATTCCGTTGAACATTACACTTTCCTAGTTATCATGGCATAATGAATGGCGTAGTAAGTTTATAAATAGCCTTTTGTTTACACCAGAAGGAGAGAGAAAAACATTTTGTGGGGTGCGCTATAAATATGTTGTTTTGATCCGACTCATGACGAATACTTGCTTTTCAGATAATCTATTTCATCTGTACTTCAATAATTTCTTTCGTCTGTTCTTTGTGAGACAGTTTGCAATTTACGTCTATCACAATTTGGCAATCGAGATAACCGAATTTTCTCTCTTTTTTAAGAAATAAGTCTTACAACTAATGAGAACAGTTTCTATTTTTGAATAAATATATTCTTCGTAGACAGAATTTACGGCCGGAGGAAAGTCTCTAACCATATCAGATACTACATTTTTATATCCGGTCTGAATTTTTGCGTGGTAATTTAGATAGATTTAATTTTTATCTGACAGAGTTCCTATTGACCAGAAATTTGAATTCCTACCTGTTACGCACCTAACTGATACGATGCCATGCTTGTATGCATATGGTGAACTATTTGTATTTATTTATCCTGCACTTCGTATGATTGAGCGAAATATTTGATTCTCCCGTTCATCCGATCAGTTCTCAATTCAAAATAACAAACTAATCGGGCAAAGCTGAATCTGGCAGATGATTCAGACATCTAGCCAAAATTCTCAAATCATTATAGGATAATCGAAAGCTTAATGAAAAGGGTTAAAGTATTTTTACAACACTTTTTACTGTTTCTGTGTTAAATGAGGGTGTGGCATTACATGTCAAAATCATATGAACTACAGAAAAGGTAGTGAAAAATATTTTATAATTACATTTTGAAAAGATAAAATCTTTTAGCTCTTCTATTTATTCTTGCACACATTTTTATTATTCGGAAAAGCGAGTTATTATGAATATACCGATAATTATTAATTGTATTTGCAGCGTTGAGTTGAGTTATCTGATTCATCGACACTATCGATTTTAGAAGTGTATATTTCTTGTAAATTACTGTGATCAGTAATCTTCCTAAGCAAATATTTTATATTGTCTGATTTCGGTTTTAATTCAGGAGTCCAGCAAATGAAACGCAACAACTTCCGCCCGTGAAAACTACCACGCCCGGCCCCTCTGGAACTCGTGACCCCATTTATTATGTCAGTCTTCCTCAAATATTGAAACAGGCAAATCTCCACGTTTTGAGAAAAAGTCCTACTGCTACTGCTAGTACTTCTCCTGATCAAAATCCACCGGTACTTTCACCCCAACTTTCAACGTCAGGACCTACCAATAATGCTACCCCTTTTGACAAGTACGCACCCACCTAACTATTTGTACGCCCTTGTTGTGATAGTGGTATTCGCTCCTACGATTTTAACCATAAGCATTTTTTTTAATTTCAGGGGCAAGAACGTACAAGGCTCCAAAGCGGACGGAGATTCTCCAGACGGCAGTCGTATGCCAATTTTGAAAAGAATGGTACAATTGCCGAGAAAGAAAAAAATATATCGGAAAGAAAAACTTCGAACTTGTTTTTCTAAATCGGTATATAAATGCAGGCACTGCAAGAAGCATTTTAGACTCTTGAAGAATAGAACCCGACATGAGAGAGTGGTTCACGGTCGCCTCCAGCACAGAAAACTTCCTGCCCGTGAAAATAAAATAAGTAAAAAAGTGAAGTCAGCTGTATCGGATCAGTCAAGTATTTCTGTCGCTACCAACCAGTTGGATGATGAAACATCATCTACAGATGAAATATATATTTGCCCAGTTTGCAATAAAGCTGGAGAAGCCCCGATGCGATGGATTCAGTGTGACGACTGTCAGAAATGGCTTCACTATCCATGTACAGGTATAACCAAAGACCCTGCTCCTCATGAGAAGTGGTATTGCAGTTTCTGCGAAATTCAACCAGACGTAAATCCGAAACCCGGCCCACGAGCAGCCGTAAAAGCGAAACCTGGACCGTCAGCTGTTAAACCGAAGCCCGGACCGTCACCGGTTAAATTGAAACCCGGACCGTCAGCTGTTAAACCGAAACCCGGACCGCCAGCGGATAACCCGAAACCCGGACCGCCAGCGGATAACCCGAAACCCGGACCGTCAGTAGTAAAACCGAGACCAGGACCATTCGCCGTAGAACCGAAACCATTGCCATCAAAAGAGGTTCATGATAATTCCGGAAATTCTAGGACATGCACTTCACGCGAGCCGAAAGCGAAGACGTGTGCGGTTTGCGCACACCTAGGCATTTCGGCGTCTATGATTGACTGTTCTTCATGCGTCGCTACATTCCATCTGGCATGTATAGGGTTTCAAAGGTTCCCACTGAAAAAGACGACTTGGCATTGTACAAGTTGCTTCTTAGTGAACCTGTCCGAAGAGAAATCCGAAGCTAAAGATCAAAGTATTTGTCAGAAACTAAAGGCCAGGTCAAGGAATTGGTCTGGATCGAGTGAAGATAAGAATGAAGATGTGAAGACCCACCCTGAGAAAAAATTCAAACCGAACAAGACCGGCAGTCCATCTATGAAGAAAGACACCGGAATTAATCAGAAGAATTCTAAGGTAAATTCCAGTGTTGTTGGAGAAAAGTCTTATGAATGTCCTCTGTGTTTTAAACATTACATAACAGAACATTACTTAGCTGAACATATTGCACTAGTACATTCAAAACACAATGTCGGAAACAAGGTTGGGAGGCCACAAAAATCTGTACAAAACAATCCGAACGTTGTTCTCACAACTCAATCACCAATTCCTATACGCCAAATGGAATTCAACTTTGAAGAGGAACAAATTATTCAAACTACTTGTAATATTCATGAGAATCGATTGAATTGCAAGTACTGTCCATACTTCACGGGAATATCTGAGAAACATCATTTCTTACGACACATTGCTCTCTCTCATCCCAATTTAAAAATGAAATATCAAACATCAACAAAGTCAAGCAATTCTCCAACATTAACTCCTCGTTCTTCCCCTCCAGTGGTGGCCAAGCAAAGGCCACCAAAAGAAAAACGGTACGAGTGCTCAGTGTGTGGCAAACGGTATATTTCACCTGAATTATGTATAGATCACCAAGACACTCACACAAACACAAAAAGACACTCTTGTCCGTTTTGCCCGACCAGATTTCGATGGCGAAATGCTCTCAACCCACATATAAGGGCCCAACATCCTGAAAAGGGTATGAGGAAATAAATATAGTGTAAATTGAAAATTCTATTCAAATTATTAATGTTTCATCTTTGAATATTTTTTCTGATTCAACAGTTTTGTAGTCGTTGAAGACATTCTGAAATTATACAACCGATGTCCGGAAGAAGACTCCTCGTCATTGTATTGGGCACCAAGTACATAGTACATTATATCCTTTGTGTTCATAAATATGTGTCTTATTAAATATTATAGAATTAAGGATATTTTTGCTTACCATTTCGGAAGCACGGGATAACTTATAATACATGTAAATAATTCATGGATTTTGTACAATTTATATAAACACTTAAAGTTTTAATGGACATCTCATTACATTGTAAATGACTTTACGTATAGATTGAAGTTTACAAATGAAAATGTTCCATGTGTGAAACTCTGCATAGGAGATAAAAACAGTAAAAGAAAACAAACGAGTACAATTCTCCAAATAATGCTTGATTTATTTCGAGGGAACACTTATACTTTTTGGAACGCATCAATGAAATCATACGGTCAGGGCGAACGATTAATTAAATTTCCAAATGGGACTTTAATAGCACACTCCGACGGGGTTTCAAAAGTCTAGTCCGAATAATAGCAATTAAAATTCATTGATGTCATGATTTGCAGATTAGATGGTGTTACTCTACCTTTTCTTAAAGATATAACATACAAAAGAGTGTTAAACTAGTGGCATGAAACGGTATATTGTTAAGGAAAGATTTCCAGATAACTTCGACTAGAGTTTCTCCTCAATCTTCGAAACCGACATTTGGAGGACTTCGTAATAATGTACCACTGATATAGAGTACTCTCTTGAGAACGAAAAGAAATCTATATATATGTCCAGGTATAAAGGAGTAATATCTATTGGCCACGCATTGTGGTGGCGTTTTCTTCAGCCACTGAAAGATATTTCTCAAAACTGACATTTTTGTCGAGATTGGATTATCAGTGAGACCAGAGTCAATAATTCCGACGGTGATAAAATATTTACAGCTAATATTTATTTTTCTTGACTCCTCTGCTGGGCGTGACTAGGACGAACAAGGTTGTAATTTTACAATGAACATAGTGCTTTAGCTCACCAGTTAGGTTTTATTGAACATACAATACTGTAGAAAGTATAACAAACATTTTTAATCTATCTGTTCTGCTCTGCTCACTTTCCTAAACTATGAAAACTCTCTTGCCCCACCAAAAATTACACGAGTATCTAATCCTTGGAGTCTTAATGTCTATGAGAAATGTACCATTGCAAGTAATGAGTGTTCCAACATTTCTGCTGTTAACAACTTCTGTTTAAAAAAAATTGAGCAAAGTACAATAAGTTAATAAAATAAATGTTCATGTACTAGACCTCTGTGTGACCCGAGATTGTTACCATGAATTCGGCACAATAATAAATTGAAAAGAGAATAAATATTCCATCTTTTTTTGACACCTGACCAATTTAAGAACTTTGTTCAATATCGAATCAAGGGGTCGGACTGTCCATGGGAATGTGGGCTAAAATGAAGAGAATTGCAACTCCCGACAAAATCCCAATGTTATGGACAAATAAGACTTTCCATGCCTTCTTCGGTGACACTTCACTCACTTCGTCAATTAAACTTGTAACTTCAGGAATCTGTAAACGTGATTTAGATATTCAAATGAGCCATTCATTCTGAAATAATTTTGAGAATTTGTGGACATTTCAAATTACCATGTCTCCAACGGACACATAAATAAAGATACCGGCCGCAAATGCAAAAATGTAATTCTCCCAGTCAATCTTTCCGAGCATAATTCCAAGGAAAAGGCCAAAGTAACAAGTTAACGCCGACAAGAAGTTAAAGAATAAAGCTTTCTTGACAGTCAATCCAGAGTTTATCAAAATCGCGAAATCACCTATTGGATCATAAAAAATCATTAATTTAATCAAATACAGGATCCGCTGTCCTCTTAGGAGGACAGGGCAGAAGCACTTTGACCAAACATTCAAGTCAGTATCAGCCCACCGTTGCCTGTCTTAAAACGAACCATGAAGGTCTTTATTGGTACTGCTAGTGCTAACTGATACGATATTTAATTCAAAGAGAGGTTCGTTGTGCGTTGAAAATTAGAGGAATATTTAAGTGTAAATTACCCAATTCATGTGGAAATTCTTCAAAAATGACAGCCAATGACAAAACTAAACCAGTTTGGAAACTTTGCGCAAATCCTGCTCCAATAGACACCCCATCTATGAAATTGTGTAAACTGTCACCAATAATAACGATCCAAGCCACTGTTTTAATCTCTCTTCCCTCATCATTTCCATCATTCATATTGACACCGTCTCTGGGTTTTCGGTTTAAACTAAATGTGCTGTGGTAAACTGGGAGAGAGAGACTCTGTTTGAAATCAAAATAAGATAAAGATTAAAAATTATGCCACCTGAACTGTTCAGAGATCTATAGAAATAATCCTGAGACAATTTTAATTACATTTTTCCCTTGAAGATCACCGAAATCACCATCATCATCCTCATCATCAAGTTTGGAAGGATCAGAAATTAATGCATGACCATTAGGAATGTCTGACTCATGAGTGAGACTAGATTTTTGTAGTGGATTATTGTTTTCTTTCATCACGTCTCCGTTCATCAGTTTTTCCTTTTTCCTTAACCTCGCTTGCTGAATAAATCAATAGTTAATTAAAAATTAATAATGCACCAGGAAGCGACTTTATTTTCTGTCGATGGATTCAGAACCGGGGCCATGCTAGCCTAGCAAGAGGAATTGCAACATGGATATAAGCGTACATTTCACGAGCAG
>JAQFYE010004499.1:0-13301 GCA_034694305.1 Protaphorura glebata
TTTTTAGTTTGTTTACCCGAAGTGAGACCTCCGTTTCTGACTGAAAACTGAAATCAGCCTGTTTACTCTCCGTGGGTAAAATAATAAATGAAAAATTTTCGTGCAGTTATGAATATTAATACTGCACTATGGTTTTGAACAAATGATAGGTATAATAGTGCTTGATGAAACATAAAGTATTAGTCCTGAGTCCTTGGTTGTTTAAAATACGCAATAACTGCAAAAAATTGAGATGAGTCATTTTGCGAAAGTTATTACGTCACTGCGGACAGTGCAGTGCCAGTGCAGTAGTGACGTCTTAAATCAGTGACTCATTTCACTCCACATTTATTTACTCATTTGTATGAGCAAAACACTCGTGGATTCTGCGTCTTCTGCATCCGCACATTTAAAGCACAATCAAGAGTCCGCACACTTTCACTTTGAATTTAATTCAATTCTTATCTTTGCACTGATAACACGAATTTTACAGAATCCACAAATTTTGGGACAAAAATAAAATCTTAAAATTCTTATCGATTGATGATTGCTGATTATAATAGAATTCTGATTTAATTGAAGCCGGAAGAGTGTAAATAAATTAAGTAAATTCCGATTGTCCGATTAACTTTTTCTCGTTCGTAACAATTTTAGACGAATCTCGAATTTAGATAATTTAAATTATTTAAATTATGGAGTCCATTGTTCATAATCCGGTAAGTATCATAATTTTGTCTTTTATATTCTAATTATGGTCAATTGTTGCATGGTTGTGAATTATGGTCTTTCATGCACTTGCACACTTTCGAGCGAGTGCAATACGTGGTAGGTACGTTCATTTTTCACACCAATTCTGATCGTTCTTTGTTTTACCGGCTAACCATATTTAAAGTATTTTAAGAAAGTGTGTCTACTGAGAAATTCTCAAAACAAAGCCTTATGATATTTTATTTATTTTTGTAAAATTCGACATATTTTTTATTTAGATGGTTCCATACAACACCTTCATAAATGGTGGATTCCATGAAGGGAGATTTTTACGTATCCAAGGAACAATTAATCAGAATGCTCACAGGTGAGCTAATTATTACTTTTTGTCTTTCAAAAGTTGGACTGGTCCATGTTTTCTTGATCATTAAATACTTTCAATATAGTGGATTCTAAATTTTGTCGAGTTTTAATATAATTATTTTCTCTT
Organism: Protaphorura glebata; assembly: GCA_034694305.1. Lineage (NCBI taxonomy): Eukaryota > Metazoa > Arthropoda > Collembola > Poduromorpha > Onychiuridae > Protaphorura > Protaphorura glebata. The sequence continues at coordinate 1,178 of JAQFYE010004499.1, forward strand.
TTTCCAGCCTAAAGATTAACTTAATGTGTGGACCGGCTGTTGCACACGATGATATAGCTCTACATTTGGACTTCCGATTCTCGGAACAAGTTATCGTTCGAAATAATAAATCTCACGGGAATTGGGGTACTGAAGAACGGCATGGTCCAGGATTTCCTTTGGTCAGAGGTGAAGGGTTTGAAGTGATGATTCTAACTGAACCGCGTATGTACAAGGTATTAAAAAAGGAATTAATAACACAATCGAGTAAAAATAAATGAATTTAATTGAGCATGAATCAGTATATTATGGAATTTCTATATTTCGTTTTAGATTGCGGTAAATGGTCAACACTACACTGAATTTAATCAGAGGGTTCCCATTGAACGAATAAGTCATATCGGAATTGAAGGGGATATTGATCTTACGATTGTACAATTTAATGGGGGTTCGAATTCTTCGAGTGGCCCCTCGGACACAATCGCTTCAGCTCCCCCACCCCAGTTCTCAAACCCCCATGGCTATGCCCCAACTGGTGCAGCCCCTTATCCACCTGGTGGGGGTTCATCTTGGAATGGAAATAATTCTGTTGGATTTGTTGCGCCACCACCTTTGCCAAATCATTCAGGTCCCCCAGCCCCAGGTTATCAGCCTGGTCCAGGCGGCTATCAGACGGGTCCCCCTCCAGGACAAGGCTATGGTCCTTCACCTCAATATTATCCACCTGGTGCTGGTGGTCCCGGACCATCTTACGGTCCGGGTCCAGGATACGGGCCTCCTCAGGGACAATACGATCCACAGTACGGGGGTTATCCCCCTCAAGGTGGCTATCCTCAAGGTCCTGGTGGTTATCCTCAAGGTGGTTATCCGGTAAGATATTTTACGGTTTCAAAGTGCTTTCAAGAATGAAATATGAATAATTTTGCAAAATCAAATAAGGAATATAATTTCTTCATAATGTAGAGTCAAGGGTATCCACCCGGACATAGTGGTGGACGTGGCGGAGGAATTCTGGGCAGTGCGCAGAAACTTCTCGCAGGAGTTGGACTCGCCGGTGTTGCTGTAAGTGTCGGTTTTGATGGATAGAATTGTGCCTTTAGCCAGAGTTTTTTTTCATTGCCTTTAGTTCATTGCCAGATAACTCGGTATTTCTCATCAGGAACCCCGTTAACATGTAAAACTTAGATCAGGCTAAGAATTCGAGAATTATAGTATATGTGACCGGGTATCAAGATTTTTATTGACGATTTAGTCAGCCGTTAAAATTATTTTCGGATCCCCCTTCTTCAGCTTATATCGGCAATTTGTATGGGATTTTCGTTGAAGATGGACTTACGATTCAATTACTTCATAACTTTCTTGCAATGAACCAATATATTACTTCCATCATATTTGTGCTGAGGGCACTTAACGAACGTGCAACGTGCTCTCGAGAGAGTTATGTTTAGAGTCCACCCGGATTTAACATGAAAACTGTTTTTCTTATAAATTCACCAAACTGTTTTGGGACTAAGTATTCATATCAGATATAATATAAATTAACTATGACTTCAATTTTACAGAGTAAAATTCCTGGTATGGGCGGAGGAAGCCATGGACATGGTCAGGGTTATCCCGGCGGTGGATACCCCGGCGGGGGATATCCCGGAGGTAGCCATGGTGGTCACGGTGGAGGTGGCGGGTTTCCTGGTGGCGCAGCTGGTGGAATTCTTGGATCCGCAGCCGCGCTTGGAATTGGTGGAGCACTTGCAGTAAGCCTAACTTATTAATTACTTCTCCGATAATTGGTACAACTATTTATTTAACTAATTTTTATATTTATATTAGTCTAAAATGATGAAGCCAAAGAAAATGAAGAAAAATAAACTTTTAAAATATGGTCTCCCACTTGCCGGAGTTGGTGTTGGAGGATATGCAGTTCATAAAGGGATGAAAGGTTTTCGTCGAGGAAGTTGGAGTGGATCCAGCAGTTCAAGTTCAAGTGACTAAGAATATAGTTCAAAACAGTACCCCGTTAACACGACTAATGAGTTTACTTCACTTTACATAATTCAACGATAATAAGTATTAACAAATATTTCTAATCTCTAAATAATTTTCAAGTTCAAAGAAAAGAAAGATCTGCTCTCTTGTGCGTCTTCGGAATGGCTGTCCAAGTGCTACCTCCTGACAAAATATACCATATTTTTTATCGAAATAACAATAACAACGTAACAATAATATAGAAACTAATTTAATTCTGAAGTATCCCGCAAGGACTAAGTACTCATAGGTTGCGGAATTTTTAAGACTGTATCGCAAGCCTTCCTCTCTCCTGTTCGTAGAGTTAATTTAGAAACATTTCCTGCCGAGTTACTCTAAATATTAGAAATACAAACGAGTTATACGTTTGGTATCGTTAGATGCCGTTACATGAAACTACAAAAGGGTATCGTACTAAAGTACATCGATAAGTAATTAAGTGTAAGCATCTTGATTCTTGACGAATGAGTTATCCTTTGGGGCAGAATCTCACCGCTGCGCTGCTTTAGGATTGTTTTGAATAATTGCATTTACAAATTATAATTACAATTTACAACCACTGAGATACTAATATAAAATGATGTGATGGAAATGTGGTGGATTCGCGAAAATATTAATAATTTCAGTATGGAATGTCTGCAACACTGCAAGTATTTTCAGAAGAATAAAATCTTGTTACAACGTAAATTGAACAATATATTTTATTCTTCGTGGTTAGAATTTATTTATTTCAATCGTACACATCATACCAAGAATGAGTCCTTACGCTGTGAGTAAGTAAATGACATAAAGGTGATATCAGAACAGAATACCTATACCAAAGACGTGGCTAACAAACAAATTCACAATAATATCATCCATCAAAGAATTACAATTAAGTAAGCAGGATTCTTACACTCTGTTACAATTAATCAGAATATAGTTGGTTATACGTTTCGTAAAGCTATTCAGGGAACACTCTTTATCTAAATCTAAGTTGTTCCATAGATTCCATTTATTCCTGGTCCGGTATTCTATTTAGAACGTAGTAACTATCGATCAAATTATTTTCAATATTTAATATTGTGTTTTAGCGGAATTTTTCGGAATGGTCGGAATGAGTATTTATTAAAAACGTTTAGTAATTAGTTCAGTTTAGTAAAGTTTAGTAATTCATTTGATCATGAACTTAATTCAGGACAGAAATCTATTTGATTTCAAAGTAGTTCAAGCAGTCTCTTTTTTGAAAATGAGGACTTTGTTATTTGCCGGCATGTCAATTGATTTTTGAAACTTGAGTCCATTCTTTGACCCCAACTGAATCAAATCACGAACGTCTCGAACACCCCATTCAGGATTTTCACTCTTCAAATACTTGTCAAAGTTGATATTGCTTTCTGGAGTAAGGACACCATTGACGGCATAGGGTCCATACGTGATTAAGAGCCCGGTATTGGGTTTTAGCAAATAATTTGCCGTAGAAAATAGGCCCAACGTACATGCCCAAGGAGATATATGGATCATATTCGAACACAAAACGACATCATAAGATTCCCTTTTCTCCGCAATCACAGTTGGCCATTCCGGTACGGGTTTCAAAACATTCGCGATCACCGGTAACCTCACATTCTGTAGACCAAGGGTTTTGATGAACGCAGAAATGCTTTGAATGTAACTTGTGTCAATATCAGAAGGTTGCCAATCAATTCTAGGCAGACCTTGGGCAAAATGTGCGACATGTTGCCCAGTTCCACTCGCGATTTCTATCGCCATCATCGGTTCATTATTCGGTAAAATTTCTTTGAGAACTCCGAGAATTGCATCCTTATTTCGTTCAGCAGCTGCTGCTATCAGCGGTTTCCTTTCTTCGTCAGAATTAGGGCTGGCCTAGACATGGAATCAAATTTTGGGGTATACTTTTATGATCAACAATTTCGCTTTTCTTAAGTTTGGATGCTAAGTTTGGATACGTACAAAAATTAGAAAGGGTATCATATTATCATATATTATTGCGTACCATTTTAAAGGATCTTTGAGGAATGACGAAAGAAATCCTGTGGAGTAGACCGGACCTAAAGATTTTTGAAATCGTCTTGATTCTTCTGGAGAGAATAAATTCTTGTATCTTTGAGATTACCCTTGCAAATAAAATCTTACGTACGTATTATTTGAACGCGCGGTTCAGTTGTTGAAGTCAAGGATTATGAAGATGAGAAACGAATATGGATTCATGGAATTCTGAGAATCACCTTATCACTCACTAATAATTTTTAATAACACAATAACAAAATCCAATTGCAGAGGAAATATACAACTGAAATATTAACATAATGGACATTTATAATGTGTAGAATTAGTTTGCGCTAGGCATGTCAACGTTGCGGCTGATTTCTCGTATGCATATCTGTTACGTAATTACCGTACAGGGCGGTCCACAACCAAAGCCACACGTTGCCTGTATTTTACCACAATATAGTTCTGTCCCAAAAACATTCAAAAAGGAAGAGGCTTATTGTGAATTATCAATAGTTCACTATAGTTTCATGAGAACTAGATGAAATTTGAAGTATAGTGTTATTTCCGTTTTAACTTTGTGATGACAGCATAATGAATGAGTTTATCTTCCATCGAATGTTGGCGATTTAAAGTACAGACGATATTTGGTCCTTCGCTTTGTGAACTCGTATACCGTTAATGCTTGCATCCTTAAATTATTAATTACACGACGCTATATACACGACTTCTGTTCGTAACTAATTAATTGTAATTTGAAAATCCTCGTATCTTGCAAAAAAAAAAGTCCAAAATTCGAGTAACTTGGTTAACCCCTCAAAAAACTAGTTTGCCTGACTCATTCATAATTTTGGAAATGGTGTAATATTTTTTATTTTAAAAATGTATTTCTTTTATTTAGAATTGTCATTCTCTCTTGGGGATCATTTTCCCCTGACTTCCGATTAAATACCACAATGCATACTGAGTGTTTGGCGTTCATCTATGGTTCTGTGTAGAAATGCTTATGATGGTGCATTTCAGCGGGATTTCATATGAAATTCGACCCTGGACATTGTCAGCAGAAGCCGACATGTGTATTCTGACTTTGGAAGAAATTCAATCAAGATTTTGAAATTCTGACCGAGCTTAACTCAAAACTTATATATCGCACGAATCGAAATCTGAGTTAGTACGAGTAGTGTAGGTTTTCAATCCCGACGAACGACGACAGGTCAAAGATTCGACATAATTCAAATCACTGAAGGTAAGTGTAATTTTGAAATCAATTAAAGAATGTTTAGTTGCTGGATGTGGCTCTGTTTGTCAAACATTTTCGTTAGAAATTAATATTTGGTAAATCGAATGGTTCGGCCAAATAATAAATTCCAAATATTCGGTATTCTGTCATAGCCTGGACAATCAACTCAAGAGCTGAGTGTTATGAATACCCAATAATTTGCTTTTTGGGAGCATCGTTACTTTCGTTACGTGGTCCGAATTCAGACTATTCGACCCACCAAATCTGTAGTCAGCTGAATATTAGCAGATCAGAATATCCGGTCTATCGGATGGTACACTAACAATGTGTCCTAAAATTACAAAATTTTATCGAGTCTTAATTTTTCGACTTTTTCTTTCTTAAGTAGAATCTGAGCTAGGATCCTGATTTCTAAATTGTAAGCTGAAGTTCCAGGCAGTTTAAGTTTTAAGAATGAGCCACAAATCGCACGTTGATATTTTTGCAGCATTTTGGATGCCACAACCTACAATCTAAATAATTTTTATTCATACTTTCAGGTACATTTACAGGGGAAATAGAAAATGTCTTCATCTGGAAGCATAGTTTTAAATTACGGTGATTATTTAGTTCGAGATTCAGAATTGAAGATTTTGAGAGGAAACGACTGGTTGAATGATGTTCTGATAGGATTTTACTTGGAATATTTGAGGACTGAAATTCACCCGGAAGACTGTTCTGGAATGAAATTCTTTGGGCCAGAAGTCACACAATGCATTAAATTGAGCTTTATATCTGACGCTGAGGTTTTGTTCGGGGACGTGGAGGCTGCCTCTAAATTTAACTTCATGTTTTGGCCACTCAACAATTCGGATGACCCAAACCAATTTAGTGGAGGGAGTCATTGGTCACTCATAGTGTATTCCCGTCCGGAGAATGTTTTTGCTCATTTTGACTCTTCAAGCGGTCTTAATAATCAACAAGCAGACGTTCTTTATCAGAAATTGTCCAAACTGATTACGCCAAGTGAGTTGAATTACATTTTAAATACGAATTTCACCTCGAAATTAGTTAATTACTGTTGATATCGAAACTATTACCAAAAATTCTATTTCGTATGTAAATCTACTTGCTTTTTTAATTTATTTTAATTCATAGTAGAAAATAGGGTATCCGGCTACGAGAACAAAGTTTGAAATAATTTGCATTCAGTTGTATAATAATTATGTCTTATGTCTTTGACGCGGAAATTGACCTCATTCTATCCGAATCCACGCCTTTCTGGTGTTATTTTAGCTTTTAGATAGACAGTGCCGTTTTTTTGAGGCGTACCAATTTCAGTCTAAGTCTAAGTATAATCTGTGAGGGCACAAACAAGTATTTGTGGTTTTGGATACTTTGATGTCTAACGTATATTGATATTTCGAGACTTTAACAATTTTCGATGTATCCCTGAAATCAAAGATTTTGGAGAATTCAAGAAAGGTCCCATTTTAGGTAATCCAAGATTTTTTGTTTATGAAACCATCCATCAGTTGCAAAACGTCGAAATATAAGTATTATGATACTGTGCTGATAATCTATATTCATTGTCACCATATTCATCATATCACCATATTCATATTTTGTGACAACGATTTCAGCTAAACTAGAAAGTGGAAGTCTCTTACGTCGTAATAGTGAGCACATTCGTTTCAATTTTGTCACTTTTTTGGCCATTTATCTCTCACTTTTCCTCGAATAAAATTTCTAGAATTCCAGAGATTAAGGCCAAATCCACGGGGATGAAGCGATTCGATAAATTTATTTTATTTTGTTCTAGAAGCCAGCCTTCAACATCGAGGGTGTGAAATTCAAGAGAATAGCTACGACTGTGGTTTGCACACAATTTGTAATGCCAAAATAATATCGGACTATGTGTCAAAAACTGGTGGATTGAATGGTGTTCATACAACTAAAGCTTCAATAGCTTCAAACATGAGGAAAACACTCGTTGAGCTCATTCAGGATTTAGCAACCAAAACAAAGTAACGGCATCATTATAGCTGTCTACATTTGGTATTGCTTTGGACTACAGATATTCAATTCAAATAGGTTTTATTAAAATCGAATTCTTAATATGTGGGGTAGGGTGTGCTAATACGCCCCACCTAGATTCTAGCATATCCTGAGGGGAGTTGAGCGGTCCTACCCATATCTGAGATATGCAGTGAGCTCAGTTGGCCGTTTCTAAACAGGTTTTCTTTTTTTTTCATATTTCTCCAACAAAATGAAAATGTCAAAAATACGAGTCGGTGTGCCAATACGCCCTGCGAGTTATAAACATGTGCCAATGCGCCCTGCCCCACCTAAACATGTCATTTAACGCATCTTGCTAAGGCCGGGGCGCATTGGCACACCTGCCCCAATGATGCTTAACTTCACTTCAGTTAATTTTTAATGCAATCGCGGTTAAACATGGCGACATAGGGGCGTATTAACACACCACAGACGGGCATCTTAGCACACCGCCAGAGAAGATGGATGTCGCGCAGGCGTAGGATCCCATTTTCTTTGGCACACCGCCCCCTGTTGAAGTTTATAAAAATGCTTTTCAAGTCATTTTTAAGAAAAATTTAGTTCATAAATTTTAGTTGATTGAAATAAAGATATAATGAGGATAATTTAGGCGAAATAGTATTGTTACTTATTGTTAATTTTATCGTTTTGCTGACAACGTCAATCCTCCGGATGTTATACTATTGGTGGCATCGAGCGAGATACCATGATTTTTCGAAAATTTTCTGTTTTTATTTGTGTAAATTTAATAATAACAATGAAAAAATAAAAATTTGGTTTTGCCGCACCAAAAGCGAATATATGTGCTGAGAACTCACATAGTAGCGCGACTCACATGTTACAGTCAAACGCCGTAAGTATTATTACAAGTGGGGCCTATTGGCACACCGGGGAGTATTAGCACACCCTACCCTACACGGACAATTGTACTAAATTACAACGTACAGAACGAAGTGACCTCCCCATTTACCAATTGCCCGTAATGAATGAATTGAAAAAATAAAATTATGGACAAGAAGACAAGATTCAAGAACACATTAAATTTTTTTCAAAATATTTGGATGTCATTTATTCTCATTCTAATTGTATAATATCTATGAATATGGATTAATAATGGACATATTTAGTTATTAATATAACAGTCAATACTTTCATGGTACAAAAACTTATATAATGCTGGAACAAATTAATTACGTTTTTCAACATCGTGGTTGCATTCAATAAGGAAGATGCCAAGATGGGCTGTCAAGAATCGATATTCCAGATTGATTCGTATTCATCCAGGCAGCACACAAACATTTTAATTAGTATTTGCTTCAGAGTTTGTGTAATTGTTACAGTGATAAGTGTTTTATTACAGAAAACACGATTTGGCAATTAAAAGTGAACGGCGACAGATGTTAAAATGCATGCCGCGCGGTTTTTTTAGTACGTACGACGTTATGTATTGTAAACTGCAGATTGTCGGCGAATTCTCGAGATTCCCCGATAATTTTTAAGAAGGAAGACCTCGACATAATTTTTTTTACCCTTCATGCATTATAATTACTTGCCAGTTTCTTCTGGCAAGCCTTACGGCATTAGTTTAGATTAACGAGTTAAAAGGCAATTGCGGATACGGATACAAAATTATTTTTTCAAATTAATGTGCAAGTGCAACATGATGTTTTTGTTTGTACCTTAGGACTTGGACTTCGAAACAATTCTGGCTGTGATTTTTTGATCTCTGGGACTGGTTTATTGTTTCTGTTAGTAATGTCTTCATTAGTTTTAAGTTTTGCTATATTTATATTTACGTTTACATCTGGTATTTCCAAGCCATCTTCTTGCAAGGCTCTTGTGGCAATTACTCTTGGATCAAAACCTGGCTCGATCGTATCTGGTACCTACGATTTTTAGTTTCATGGTATTAAAAGCATAGTCTGGTTTGTAAAAACTATAAAAGGGAATTACCAAAACAAACTTACATGATGTTGAGTAGTTGGGGAGAATGGAGGGTCTGACGCTAGGATCGGAGGAGTTTGGTCAAAAAGGGTATCAAAATCGATCTCCTCAAAGAAAGTATGTGATTGAATCGAGTTGTAACGATCCGTGTCTTGTGCTCCAAGACGTTCTAAAGGCTCCATTTTCTAAACAAGGTAACAGAGATTTAAGTTTTTCACAGTTTAAAAAAAATATTATCATTAAACCTGGTACCTACCAACAAACTTTCTATTAAGTCACGAGTTGATGAGTCAAAGTCGGAAGGAAATGCGTAGTCCGAATTTAGTATTTTTTGGAATATTAAATACTCATTCCTGCAAAAACCGAGAAGTTTTTGTTTTTGAAGAGGTACAGTACAGGTGAAAGTGAAACCGCACTGATTAAATTTTTGAAATTTTGAACAACTCACGGCCCGTTAAATGGTGGTGTTCCAGTTGCTAATTGGAATAGAACGCAACCCAAAGCCCAAAGATCTGCTGGTGGTCCTACTTCAGAATATCGACCCTGCAGAATTTCTGGTGACACATACTGTGCTGTACCAACAAAACTGTTATTTCTAACTACTCGAAGTGGGTTGTGTTCAGTCTTTTCAGTCTCGGGTTGCATCTCTGTCAATTGTAATTATTCACAAATTGATTAATTAAATCAGTTGATTACCTGTAGATTTTACGAATGTGGGAACACACCAAGTTTCTCTGCATCGGTCTTGAGGATTTTTGCGGAACCAAAGTCCGTGATGAGAATATGGCCCGTCTCACCAAGAAGAATGTTTTCGGGTTTTAAATCCCTGTGAACTATTAACAACCCGTGAAGGTGAGCTAGTGCCAGGACAATTTCTCCAGCGTAAAAACGACACATGTCTCTGTTGAACGTTTTTAATTTTTGAAGGTATTTTAACAACTCTCCACCACGTCCAAATGTCATAACAAAATCTGCATGTTAGAACGTATCATTAAAATCAAATTGAGATTACGGAATAGTTGAAAATTCTAGGAATGATTAGAAAAGTATTCATACAGAGTCGCTCTGGGTCTTGGAATGTCGCATAGAGTCGAACAAAAAATGGAACCTTCGGATTACGATTTGCGGATAAAATTGTCATTGCGTCTTTTTCTCGTCGAACAGAGTCTGACTTTCGCTCTTTGATGATGTGTTGCTTATTGCACACCTTAACTACAAACACAAATAATTGGAGTCATATTGAACATTATATTATTCAAACAATTACTACAAACGATTGAATTAATTGTCTTACTTGCGAACTCATTCCCACTACTAATATCCTTGGCTAAGTACACCTACAACAAATTATGCATAATTATACTTTTAAAGTCTTGTAATCAAATGCCCAAGGGTGTTGATTTATTTTGTCACGAAAATACATACCGAAGAAAAACTTCCCTCCCCGATCAGCTTCCCAAAACGAAAGTCTTCAGGTCTTTTCTTCGCTGGAGTACTGGCAACATTCGCGGCATCTGAATTAATAGACGTATACATATTAATTTATAAAATTATGTATATTTCATATACATAATTTAAAATCAAATACATTAATGTAAATGTTTACTGAGTTCTTGGGCTACCATTGTTGAGATGGCAGTAACTGTCGCTAAATAAACTATGATGTTCTCTATCTAAAAAAAGGACTAGTTCAGGAAGTCTTGGAATTGCCTGAAACAAATTTTCCCGGAGGTCACCTAAGGGTCACAGGCAGGTAAAGTTTGGTTTAGGTAATGTTAGGGTAGGGTTGCGTTGCGTAACACAACCTAACGTAAAAAAAGTTTTGACTCTTTCAGGGCAAACGAAAGTTTAGAAAACTTATAAAAAATTTAACTGTAAAATTTGAAAACATCAATATTAAAAATTTGCGTATTGCACAATTCTGATTATTATAGAACGTAGTCACTAATCGTTGCAATTGAATGAATGCTTTGGCTATTTGGCTTAATAATAAGATTACCTCCTTTCCCAAGTTGATTATCGCTTGACGAAACAGATGTGCCGTTTATATTTAATTTTTCAACATCAGTCGTAGTCGAAGAAGTCTCCATCGCTTTTCGTTTTACGTGATCTTCCTGTACCCGAAATAGCAATCCTTCGACGAATAATAATTATTGTGATGAAAGTTGAGACTACCGGTCGAGGGAATTGTGTCTGTCATGCGAATATTTTGTGAATGACTCAGATTCCTAGAATTCCTTCCACTCACAATCAACCGAGCTCCGATTGCATAATATTATTACAAAATGATAAAATGTGTTGATTTGAGGTGTTTCGAATTTTCCAGCCAGACAGAGTCGTTGAACTCATCAAAGAGTAAAAAATCGGGGCCGGACGGCGGGCTAGACTGGCAAACGGGGTTCTGACATTTTTACTTTTTTTTTGTCTCAAAGGACGACAATTCTCTCAACGCATTTGAGATCCGCAGGGTCCCTCATAATATTTTACCCCTCGCTTTAAAAAATGGGAAATACAATACACAGGCTTGGGTCAATTCCTTTGGTAATTGTCATTAATTACTTTCCGAAGTCTACCCTGTAATTAAGCTTTGGAAATCTGTGTAAAATGTAATTGTTGAATTTATATATTTTTTCAATTACTTTTATAATTACTTAAAATTTTGACAATGAAATTGACATTTGACATTTGAGTACGAGGATTGGATTGCAGATAGTTTTTTTTAGTTTCTTTCATCCGCATCTGTATCCGGGAGAAAATTGGAACAAGAAAAATTAAAGCGAAATGGCCGGAGAGAACACCGAGGTTGTGGTAAGTCAGTTTTTCTATTTCAATGTTTACTAGCAGGAAGCCCGGCCATACGGCCGGGTTAAAAAAAACCGAATAAAATATATTACGGGGATTTCCCAAAAG
>JAQFYE010004500.1:0-13301 GCA_034694305.1 Protaphorura glebata
GACGATATAGTGTTGATCAGTCTTGAGATCTTCACACATTTTACAATATCGTTGATATAAAAATTAATGACTACTTAGTTAAACGAAATACTTTAAAAATATGAAAATTCTGATCAAAATCCATATAATTCTAAGAAATGCCATTGTGAATTTTCGAGCTGTCGGAAATATTCTCGAACAAATGTAAATATTGTAATTGTAATCCGTGTATTGTCTTGTGGGTAATTATTGACAAAAAAAATGAGACTGAATAAAGATTTGCTTTAAAATATATATGAACCAAAATAATACTTTCTTACAAATCACAAAGAAAATGATGGAATCTGATGGACAAATTATAAATTACCTTTTGGTCCTAAGAATTACCAAGTTGAGAGAAAATATAATGTTCAAATCAAAATAAAGCACATCGTCAACAAAAATTGGTTTTTCTTAAAATAACGAAAATTATCCATGGGCGTGACACTCATTGGGCCGAAAAGGAAAAAAATTCAGTAAAAATTTCCTCAAAATTTAAAAAAAAATCAAAATTACGCACAACAAAAATTTTTTTTTTTTCTAAAATTAGAAAAACAAAGAAAAAAATTAAATACTAAAAAATCCCGACTCACTGTAAAATTTTTGTCCCCATCAGCTCCAGCACCCCCCGCGGCTCCAGCAGTGTTGTCCTCAAGGTCGGGCATATCCGATCCAGAATCAGAATCGGTCCCAGAGTCCGATAACTCCGGAGGAGGATTCAACGCCGTCAATTTATCGTCAATTTGTGCTCCCGACATTTCTTTGACCATTGATTCAAATTTAGGAACTGAGAGAAGGGTAGTTGGAAGAAAGTACTGATTAAATTTACCAGTAAACACTGAAGACTCAGGGAGAAGATTCCAGAGCAAAATTCCAAACTGCACGCCGTGTTGTTTAATTCAAATTCAAACTCCCGCACTCACCGCATTTCACAAGTCAGCGGTTGTCCAAAATTTTTGCAAGCCAGACGTACATAGTCCTGCCGTTAAGGAGCGCTCATAAATCATAGGAACTCTGCGGGTTTGGTTTTTAAGTTTATTGCGGTCAAGAATTTCAGATCACGCTGTTCTCAACATTCGGACCAGATTTATCAAAACGTCATTCACAACCTGAGCCAAGACAGCGTAGTGGTACGAAGTTTCTATCCGATCCTATTGGGACGGGGTTCGATTCGCCGGGTGTATCTCGACGTGACTTTTCCTATAATATACTGTATATAACTGTAAAGGTTTTACTTTGTATACGCAGACGTTTTTCCCACTTCTGCTTTAATAAATCAGTGCAGTATCCTAATGGGGTAGGGAAGTCGAGTACTACGAACGCACCGGTATGCGGTATAATGAGGAATCTCTGAAGGAGGAAAACTCACTATGTAGTACTCTCCAGCCAGACCGAGGATCGAACCCCGTACCACTGACATTGTAGAATGATTACGCTCACCACCACGCCATCTTGTCTCGTCAATCACTTGAACAAATGAGATGATCAAGTTTGATTAAAATATATTTCGGGTGTTGTATTAAGGGGATAAAATGTCCTAAAACAAATCAGCCATATTACGGCATGTTAAAAATCTAGTGGTCTTTTTTAAAGTTTGACCTCGACATAGAGTTTCTTACAGCCGGACAATGCTACTGTGTGCGTGGGTCTGTAAACTGCAGTCATAATTCGATCGAATAAGAGTTTCTTATTGCATCCTATGTTTGTGCGTGGGAATTTAGCAAATAAAAATCAAGGTCTTACTCCACAAATGCGTCAAATAAATAATATTATATAGAACACAGGAGTATTATCTTTTCTGTTTCCTGAAGCACTGTTTGTCTTTATATCTTCTCGTTTCTGAGATAAATTAATGGCGACAATTACAGTAGTCGCCCTGTGCAAATATCACAGTGTCAAAGTGAAATCAACGTTAGTGGCATTATTATAACGTTGTGAGCAGAGTTTTCGTAAGATCAGTCAGGCGGAAATTAAATAACTAATTTAGCATATAACGTAGTCAAGTCTTGTTTGTTGACTAAAAGGATTAATTAAATTTCGGCAACACTACTGCAATTAATATCTGGAGAGGGGACCCACATTAAATTGCTTGAAGAACGTATATCTCTATTTTGTTTGGAGAAGACCTCATCATTCGAACCTACAATGTGAAGAATTTGTGGTGATCGTTATGAACCACCCTGTACTGTCCAGTTGTATGTCGTCCCATTATGCCCCATCCAATTATTTTCTGCGTCTCAATTTCATTTAATTGCCGGCAATATCGATAAGAGTCAAAATCAATAATCATATAATAACCAAAAAATACGATCAGTGAACGCGATTTTGTGAAAATTTATGAAATATTTTCATTTTTATATTTATAAAATTTGTGATCAGTGATTTTTGACCAAGAGTACTACCTACTACCCGAACAGTCACACCGCACGCATAATAATAACTATAAATAGACAATAGAAAGAAAGAGTCTAGTCAGTGAGTCATTAGTAGTTCCTCGTCCCGTCCTCCAAAATCTCATCAGTAGTCTCGTGCCAGTGCCAGTGATTCAATTTCGACAGTCAGCTTCAAGCCCTCGCACTCGTGGGCAGAAGAAAAACAAATAACAAACGAAGAAACTCCGAAAATAGAATACCAACCGAAATTGAACTTCTGAAACCACACCTCCGTCCGGGGCAAATTCCAAAGTCGAAAGTCGACAGTACAAGAATTCATCAGTTGCAGTCGTAGTGGAGTTGCCAAAATCGTAATTCGTAAGCAAGTCTGAGTCTGATCACAATCTGAATCAAAATAGGATAGAAATAGAAAGTATATTGCGTTCGTATTTTTTTTTATTAATCCAATTTCTTTTATTCGCGCAGGTTTCGATAGTGCAAAAAACCCGGATAGGACCGACCGAGTTATAAATCCGGGTATTTTCGGTTTTTTGGACTTTGCCCGAATTTTGGCACATGCGACTCGTCTGAGTTGAGTATCGTCGCCAGTCACGGTTAAACGAATGAAGAAGAATTCTCTATCCCTTACCTCCTTTTTCAACCACTCAAATTCATCAGTAGTTTTTCGTCAACAGTTACAAAGTCCAAGGTTCAAGACATCACCACCACCACACCCGCCGCTAAAAATCACTTATTACGACCCTGGTCGTAATTTCTTTACTCATTCAAGATTCTCTATTACAACCGACAACAACAACAACAACAACATCAAAAATTTAATTTTGAGGTCAAGTAGACCAAAGTGGTCACAAAATGCGAGAAGATGTACCTGCTGGACTCAAGAAGGTCAACGACAACAAAAGAGGTCAATTTGTACGTACAACAATACAGGATTTTATTTTAATTGTTGTTCCGTCCATAAATTATTACCTCAAGGAGGGGTAAATTTATTTGACGTTGGCTTTAATAAATTATTGAAGACGAAGCGAAGAAGCATGTCCGTGTACTCACCCGTAGGGTCACCACCGTCACCCTATGGGTCACCGACTGGAGTGACCTCGGCTGAAGGACCAGATGACATTGTGGCCCTTAGCTCTGGTTTTGATAGGAGACGGAGGACTTTGAGGAGAAGGTTGTCAACAATATGTGATTCACCCCCGCCGGAACAAGAAAAAGACAAGGATGGAATGCCGATTGAGAAAATGGCGGGTTTGGCGGGTGTGGTGGAACAGGAAGAGGAGGAAGGCACGGAGGTTACAGGATTAGGAATTTCAAGGGAAAAGAAATTTGAAAATGTTATGGAACAATTGGAAAGAGTCATTCGCTACAGGGGAAGGAACATTTCACACATCATTGTCGAGGTTAGCTAAAGATTTTGTAATTTTGAAAAATGGCATGTCTTAATATTTTGTTTATTTTTTAAAATCCTGTAGACATTTTCTGCTACAAGATCTAAAGTATACAAAATTATTATCCGTCGGTTAAAATTCATTTCATTTTGAAAATCGACATTACTATGACTTTTGACCAATGCTCTTGAAAATATTAAATTAGTTTTTTTACTTATAATTATTTGTTACTTGGAAATCTAATTTCGTGGTTTGTTTTCAATATTTGATTTTGAAGGCTTATTTTTTGAAAATTTATGTTTATGTATGGAAAATTATTGATTCTAATTTGCATATGCGTTCGGTATTTAGAAAGCGGTGAAAGATTTGTGTACGGATTTTGATGGGCTGGACGAGTCAGAGAAACTTAAATTCTTTAACTTAATTGCTGAAAAATATAGTGTTGATCATCAGAACATTACCACAATTGCTCTCTCCTTGGCTGAGTGTAAAGTGAGTATTATTTTAAATTTGTGAATTTTGAGCAATTTTTTAATGTCATCGTATTATTTATTTAAAAACTTGACGATGTTAATTCTCTTTGTCCTAATTTAGGATGAAAACACACGACTCACAATTCAAGACAAATTGAGGGTTTCACTCGTGCCTCAGTATCAGTGGCTTTTCTCACAAATTGGGAGACTTGAGGGGGGAGTCAAATTCCTTGTGGATTTACGGACAGATTTATTGGTAAGAGTTTGAATTATCCCGAGAATTGCTGGCACACCCTATCGAATAGCTATCGAATATTATAATCAAACCCGAATATTTAGAATTTTTTGTATTCATTCAAATACATTTGAATATTTTCAATGGGATTAAGGATTTCTGGGAGCCCTAAGTTTTCGCTGATCATACAAACGATAATTTGTTTTGCTTTTAAAATGGAAACTATTTTTTTTTGCAAAGAAATGCTTCTTCTTTATAATTGATAGATTCTGCGACCTTTTGGAATCTTGCTCTAAATTAAACCATATAGTGTTTAGTTCTAATATTTGATAATTATTTTTGAATTTTCAGGAAATTCCACTTAAATTCCCAGAGGAAGGATCCTTTCATTTAAAATCCATGAATAGTTCACTCAAAGACTTGATTGCCATGTGGTTTGCTGTTGGATTTTTGAGTTTGGAGAGAGTCACTTGGAATTCACCTTGTGATATGCTTCAAAAGGTAAAAGAAATTTAGTCTTGTTATTTATAAAATCAACGAATTGAAATATTCAAGGTAAAATTAATCAAAACAAATTAAATTTATTTATTGTTACAGTTGCAGTTGATTTTTGACAATAGTATGTATTAAAACAAAAAATTGTGTTTAATATAGTGAACAAATTTTGAAAGAATAATTTTCTCAGACTCAATAAATCAAAAGTAATTAAAACTATCTCAAAGTTAAAAATAATGTGAATTATAATCAAAATTAGAATTCGGTTCAAGAAATTGGGAATTTATTTTGAAAAATTGAAAATTTAGCACAATTATTTATGCTTGCAATTAATTTGATTGATTGACCCTCATGAACTCATGGAATTTTTGAACTAATAAATTTTTTGATTTCATAGATCTCAGAGTACGAAGCAGTGCATCCGATGAGAAATTGGACAGATTTGAAACGAAGAGTTGGAGCTTATCGTCGGTGTTTTGTGTTCACTCATGGAAGTATGCCTTTGGAACCTGTCGTTGTTTTACACACAGCACTCACAGATCACATCCCGTCTAGTATCGCGACGATTGTCACGAATGCTCGTCAAAGAATGTCACTGGATGGAAGTGCTGATATGGGGAATGTGGCCGAAGACCCAGAAAATATCACAACAGCCATCTTTTATTCCATCACGTCAACTCAGAAAGGACTTGCAGTAAGAATTTTTCAATTTCAATAGTATTCCTTTCAAAAAGTAGTTTGTAAAATTGTTACGACTTTAGCTTAAGCCCGAAGTCGGTAATGCATTGCCCTTGTTTGATATTTTTTTAATTTGTTTTATACATTATTAATTTATTTGCAAATTATTGTATTTGCAGGGAATCGAGCTTGGTAATTATTTGATTAAACAAGTGGTGAAGGAGCTTCAAAAAGAATTCCCAAAAATGAGCATGTTCTCCAGTCTTTCCCCAATTCCTGGATTCCGTAACTGGCTTCTCGGGGAACTCAAACTTGCAATTAAAGGTGCGTTTTTATTAATTTATTCAGTACATTACGACAGAATGTGAGATATACATTTTGCAGCACAGTTCTTCCCGTGTGTCTCTTTTATTTAAAGAATCTCACCTATCCTTATGTACAATTAATTAATTTAATGGAGTGATTAGTTAATTCAATTCAATTCTAATATTTGATTGTTTCCCATTTCCAGGATCCCACACCCATGAGACGCAATTCCTTTTCAATCCAGAAGAATTGAAAACAATTGCAGGAATTCTTGGGTGTCCATGGGACATGAATGAAACCGCTAGCGCATCTGGAGAGAAAACTGACCGAGGTCAAGGTCAAGTGTTCAAAAAACTTCATCAGTTGATCAGTGATGGTAATTGGGTGGAGAATGACAAATTGTTCAATGAGCTTGAAGACCCCATGATGAGACTTTGTGCTCGATATTTGGTGCTGACGAAGAGGAGGGGCTTTGCCCTGGACTCTGTCGCAAATTTTCACCTCAAGAATGGTGCTGTGATTTGGAGACTTAACTGGAGAGGGAATTTGAAGGCCAAGGGTATCAAGGAATCCTGTGGAATTATGGTTAATTACAGGTGATTATAATTTTTTGCTATCAAATTTTTAGTCTTCGTCACAATGTTCCGTGTACAAACGTTTTTCTGTTTTTTCAATACTCTAGCTTTAATTTCTGAGAATTATTTGAACACATTTCCTGGCCGTAATTTTTTTTAAATATTTATTTTGAGTAATTGCAAAGTATTTGTTTCATGTAATTTTCTAATTTTTCCCCAAATATATTATTTTTTCAATTTTTACTCGTCAAGAACTGCTTTAGGTTTTAGTTTCTGCAATACGTATCCTAAGTATTCGGAAATTTTCTTTTTGTTGACTTTCGTTTTATTTTTTTACGTTTCCGTAAATTTTCCATACATTTTATCGATTCACTGTTTTTAAAATCAATTTTTCTTACGTTTCCACAATTTTGTCCTAAAGTTTCATAAATTATTTGATTATTTTTTACCTTTTCCTCAATTTGTCCCACATTTGATAGTTCGTTGGTTTCAAACATATTTTTTTGCTTTTTCGCAATTTTATTCTGCATTTTATCGCGTTACGGTTTTTAAAATTTACTTTTCTACTTTTCGCAATTTTGTTCTGCATTTTATCTATTTATAATATTCAAAATTTTTTTTTTAGTTTTCGCAATTTTGTTTTGCATTTTTTTCGGTTCATAGTATTCAAAATTGCTGTTTTTTACTGTTCGTAATTTTATTATGCATTTTTTCAGTTCAATATTTAGTAATGTCTTTCGCAAACTTGGTCTGCAGTGTTCAAAATTTTAAAATTGACATTTTTTACTCTTTCGCAATTTTGTTCTGAGGTTTATCGAGTCATTTTTTTTTATTATTATTTTCTTTCTTTCTTATCCGCAACGTTGTAGTTGTATGCTACATTTTTTGGACTCGTATTTTTTTAATTGATTTTCTTTTGTATCCTTAAATTCATAAATTCATGTTCTTTCGTATCCGTAATCCTTCCCTTTTTTGAATGAAATTGATTTTCTCCTCTCATCTGATTCCACATTTTTTTATTTAATATTTCTAAAATTGCTTTTCTTCATATCCCGAATTTTATGTTGCATGTTTTCAATTAATATTTTTAAAATTGATTTTCCTCCGCATTCGCAGTTTTAGTATTATACATTTTTTAATTCAAATTTTCAAATTTCATTTTCTCTTGTATCGTATTTTTATTCTGCAATTTTTATGTTATTTCAAAAATTGATTTTCTGTCTATAATTTTATCCTACATTTTTGTAATTAATATTTTTTAAAATGATTTTCTGTCGTATCCGCACTTTTATGCTAAATTTTTTTAATTAGAAATTTAGAATTTGAGTTTTTCTTTCCAGCAATTTTATGCAACATTTTTGTAATTAATATTTTTAAAATTAATTTTCTTTTGTATCCTTCTTTTTATTCGACATTTATTTAATATTTTAAAATTGTTTTTCTCCCTTATCCACTATTTTGTCTACATTTTTTAAATTTAAAATCTTGAACTTGATTTTATTTCGCATTCGCAATTTTGTACTAAATTTTTTGAGACCAATTTTACAATGTCTGATTTGATTTCGTATCGGCAATCGTATGCTATATTTTTTGCACTCGTATTTTAGAAATTAATTTTCTCTTGTATCCTCTGTCCTCTTCCACATTTTTTAAATTCACATTTTAATAAAAAAAAATCGTGTTACAAATTTCATATTTCATCCTATATTATATTAATTTCTTTAAATAATTATGTTTCAAAATTTTTAGCGCAATTACTCTCACCAAATTATTATCACACTCTTTTGTTTATTTCCAGATACTTCCTGGAAGAATGTGAATCCAACAGTCAAAATTATATGGAATCACAAGACATTAAATTGAGCGACCAAGTACGACACCTCGTCAAGTTGGCCAAAAATGAAGGCATCGGTTCTCCTCCCATACCAATTAGTCCTAGCAAAATATAATTACGAGTAAAAGTGTTCCTTAATTACTACTTAGCACTTATATGATTTTTAATTAGTATTGATGTAGCAACTTGAGATTAATTTGATATACTACCGTATTTACTGATACTCATAGCCAATATACACGCATATGTCGTACTCCTAGCATTTAATGTGTCGAATTGCACTTAAGTAAGAATAAATACTCGTGATATAATTGATATGTGCCCTTTCATTTGGCTTTATTGGAGATAACCTCTACTTGTAGGGAAATAACACCCGCCGCAAAACAGTTAACCCTTTTTAAGTTTATTTTGATAGTTTGACATTTCATTTGGAAGCAGAATTTTATGAAAATCGGACAAGACAATATACACACTTTGATTTAATTTTGAGTTTGGCAAATGTTCATATATACAAATGAAATTGGGTTTTCACGGTCAAATCCCAAATTCCGACTTTTTGGTAGTATTCTTTTGTTCCGCCGAATTTTGGTGGTATTTGGTTTTGGTTTTACTTATGGTTTTACTTATTTATTACTATTCTGACTTATCATTCACCACTGTATGTCTGTAACAACGCCTTTCCGAAAGGGAAGTTCAGGAATACTCAATATTATGTTCACTGGTCGTCTGAAGTACTACAAACAATTTTTTTTGCTTTACATTACAAAGTTATATTCTGACCTATTATTCTTCATTGTGTATATTTGTAACAATCTAAGGACCCATTGGGAAATTGTGTCATGGCTAAATAAATAAAAAAACAAATAAATTTGGTCTTGTGGGACGATTTTCTGTAAATATATTGACCATTCGGTCCTATCACTCCGAAAGGCTTTCACTTGACTTATCTGAGATGCTTGTGATCGAATTGAATTCCGCTGATCTCGGGACTGTACAGAATTAGATAGAAGATATTTAAGTGAATTACCTACGAATTTTTAATAGTTTTAATTTAAAAGACTACCATTAATTAAAATTTCGGATCTGAATATTTTTGGGTAGAAAGACTGGCGATTTCGAAGTCCGCTTATTAAAAGATCAATACCTGTAAAGAGCACAAATTAATATCAATTTTCGAATAGGATTGATGGGGTGACCCCGCTATAGGCGAACCCGTTATGAGCAAATAACTAATTATTACACGTACATGATGAACATGCCACTTGTCTCAGATTAAATTCCGTATACCTAATCATTTATTCCAATTCCTTGGTCAATATCTCTCCCTGTAGTTTCTGATAATTCTCTCAATTTCAATTCGATCAGTTCAAAAGTTTGCGTCTGAAGTCTTACTTAACAATTTGTCTATCGTCCCTTGAAGTATCAGACTTCTCTGGTCTAGGAGCGAGGAGGTCAGAACTTTTATCACAAAAAAGATGAAAATTATGTCTCAATTTCAATTTTTTCAATTTTCAAATTCTGATGGAATGAGAAGACGAGAAGAGAGCATGCACCTGGTCTACCTTCAAAATCAACTCCATCTATTGAAAATGACGGGGTTGGGAATTCAAGAATGGTTTCATTCCAAATGGAATCCACCTTTTCATTTTGACGCCAGTGTTGAGCCTACGATTTATAAAATTTCGACAATCGTCAATATCTTGTACATTTCACTGTGTCATGTGCGTGTTATTTCTTCAAGAGTAAAACCCATTTATGATACGATCCGATATAATCGAGTACAAAAATAACAATACACGTGTATTATCATAATTGGAAACGTACTTGCCTCATACAGAAATTGAGCCGCGAGTTCAATATCCCAACCCTTTGCTATTGTAAAAGAGTTTATTTATATAAAATGCATTAGAAATTGTCGGGAAGTAATCTGGAACTACATCAAACCATACATAAGACGCGTGCACGTGTTTACCAATTAACCACCTGATGAGATACCCGTCCTTCTTCTGATAATCATGAAATTTCGTCCCACTTTGTAGTATTTTTGCTTGAAACTGTATAAAATATCAATTGAAGTCAAATAGGTTCGATATGTATTCATCATAACCTGGTCCAACTAATTTCTTTGTTCAGAAGAAATGTCTGCCAAGAGTCCTCCCAGTCTTCCGCCTTGTCCTTCACTTTTAACACCACAACCGTCAGAACCAAACAGAATCTCCACATGGAAATATACCCGATATTTTGAAACATTTTATCAATTTTAGATTGTCTGTTTGGGAACCTGAGGACTTGGATTGAAATACAATACTATACTAAATTAAGGAAATTCTTTACCATGTACGACTCTAAGTACGTAATAATTACGTACTTAGAGTCGTACATGGTAAAGTATTTATTAATTATTAATAAATTCATATTCTTGGTCAAACAGACCGGTTATGAGTTTAATAATTTATATATACAAAGATACAAGTAGTAATGATAGCTGAGAGGCACAACCTTGAGAATAACATTATAAAGTGACACGTTTCGAACACCAAATATTCTACTTGCCATACACACTACACACAAAGATAATTGTTCTCAAATTCGATGTATTATTTTTTTTAGAAATAGAATGCACATAATGGAAAACGATAGAATTGCGCGTTTTTCTAAAGATGACATCTCAAACACAGAAATTCGTGAGAAAGAATAGGCCACGTTCGTCTGGGTCTACTTTGGTCCGGACACCATAATTCCTCTTTATCGAATGGATACGCAATAAACATTCGCATGTGTGAGATTCGATGCAGAATTATACGAAGTACTAGCGAAATCTTGCATTGGTTCGGGACGCGGTGCATTATTTCCTTGGCTAAGTTCAACTAATAAGGATGGTTGAGTAAGTAGAAGTACTTACCGTAAGGCCTGGGATTAAACGCCGCTGGGTCATGCGATTGCTTCGTAGTTCAACAAATAAACGCCAAGTCGCACTCACAGTCGCACAGTACTTACTCAAGCGTTTGGAATGTGAAACAAGTAATAAACGATAACCATATCCAATTTGTCACGTATATTTATTTATTTAGCCGAACACTTGGGTTCTCCTTTACATTGTAGATTTGGTAAATTCTGTTAACGGAAATTTTTTATGTTTCTTTACTTGCCGAATTTACTATTATACTTATACTATTTACTATTATGTATGTTCACAATTCCCTTCATTGTACTTAGTAATTAACAAGTATAATAGAGGAGTGCTTTTGGGCAAGATCACTTCTGCAGTGCCATATATACTTTTAAATTATTTGCGTTTCTAGTAGCTGTCAAGCTGTCCGTTTAAACGCAAGTTCACTTTGTAAACATCTCATAGGAAATTAAATATTAGCGCTTAAGCGTACAGGTCATTAATCACTTCGGACAATGAACGTAGCAATGCTGTTACCAGCTGTTACCTTTCGACTTGTCGGTATAGCACAAGTCCCGCAGCATAATTAAAAAATGTCCATTGAGTTGACCGTTACAGGATTTGATCATACCACAAACACCGGATTGTGGAAAATCAGCCATGTTGTTCAGTCAAGCAGGCCCGAAAAATAAAATTAAACGATGTTTATTACTAAAATTAAAATCATATTAATTAATTTTAATAATTTGTGACAGGAATTGACAATGATAATTTTATATGGTTGGACTAGGGATGCTATGTAGGATTGAATTCTCTAAACGTAGCCTTGTCTCAAGACCCAAAATAATTCAAAATATTGAGAAAAAAAATTCTGGAAAACTTTGAAATGTTTGGAATTATTAAAATAATGTATTTTCGCCCAGAAGTTGATATCAATCTAATATTTACTACACGAAGTATTGAATTATGGGTGGAAACACACTCAAATATGCATAGCTATGAGGTTTTTCATCTTTTAATTTATTATTCCACACATTTCAATGGTTTTCTGAAAAATAGTTTTTTATATAATTTATGAAAAAAATTGGGTTGGGAAGTTCCATAAGTGGTCCAGAACCGCGATTTCGTGATTTCATTCACTTATGAAGAAAAACATAAATAAAAGTAAATGAACTACAGATTTAAGTAAAAAAAAAAAGAAGAGAAATAAAATTATGTACTTTCATTTCCGAATGTAAAAACACTTTTATTTTAATTTAATTTTAAAATAATAAGTAGAGCTGCATTTACATTCATTTATGTTTCTCTTTATAAATAAGACAATTGATGATTTGGCGGTTCTGTGGGCCACCATCGGTACGGGATTCCAGAGTGACATAGCCCGAATCGAATTTAAGATGTCCAAAGTTGTCAACTCCACGAGATAATTTTGAAACTACTTCCGTCTGAACAAAACCAATCCAGTAACTTCATGCTGAAGAGAAAATTGAACAAAGTGTAGATCCAGACATATCAAAATCTATTACCAGGATTAATAATAATCATTCCTGAATTAGATGCGAGTATATTTGCCGATCATTTACGGCGAAATACAGGAACACAATGAGGATGAAAATATAGAATGTCTCCTACGCTTCAGTTTTATTGCCGGAAGATTTAAAATCATCAGGCTATTTTAAGGTTCGTTTTGTTGAGAACTTTGGAGAATTGCACGGAAATTCCTCGGCATATTTTCTCTTAGTTAATTTAAGAAGTTCTTCCGCATTGAACTTTTCACTATTTCTAGGGATACCTCCCACAGGCTATATGGAGAGATATATCCAATCTATAACAGAAGTATGAGGTGATGTTTTAGGATTTCGGCGAAAGTCAGTTAATGAACGTGTTATATTATTTATTATTGGGAATTCTTCACTGGGTGTCTTTCCTGCTGCTACTGCTAGGGGTAAGGTTCCGATCGGGTCGGGTAATCCGCTTATCCGACCCGATATCCGACCCGACCCGAAATATCGGATA
>JAQFYE010004501.1:0-13300 GCA_034694305.1 Protaphorura glebata
CCCTAATGAATATTTTACCATCAAGTGCACGCACGCGAGTCAGTGTACACTTGGGATTTCTAGTTAGCTCTCTTAATAGATGCTGGAGCGAGTCACCCCAAATAATGCCAAGACGCTTTAGTCGACACAAGGAGTTAACATTGATGAGTATTTATGAACGGCAAGTGGATTTGAGAATGTATGGGGCAATGTGCATTGCTCAAGAAAAATTTGGGCAGGGGCTTCGCCCGACCTGGACAAATAAATCTCAAGTAGTACTAATTCAAATGCGTTATTCTTTAATTTGATCTGCCGCTTGGGGTAACGTAAGACGCTCAAGGAAATTTTGGGCATAACCCGTATAGGAATTCCAATTAAAATCTCGAATGACCCCACTTGATTTCAAACAAAACGACTACTTGTATTTAACACGACTGGGGCAATGTGTGGAACCTAACCTATGGAAAAATGGGCATAACCCGTGGAGAGATTCTAATAATTATTCCCAAATCACCCCTCTCATTCGTACTGATCAACGATCCTACAAACCCGCTAAGACAATGTCTCAAAACACCCCTACGATTATAGTAAGTGACTCGAGTGAATTATCATGGATTGATTCCAAACATCAATCTTGTAGCTTCATGAACCGTTCAGCCGTGGCATCAAATCAAATAGCGATACATCATTATGACACACCCTGTATAGGGTATAAGGAATTGTTCACTACCACACCACCGTGACAAACTCCTATGGATTAATTATTTTTGTTCGACCTTAATTACTTGCATTTGTAAACCAACGAGTTTTCCTCTGTTAAACCTTATAGGCTCATTTCCTACCTTTTGACGTATTGGGATGAATAATTATTTGAATAGGATTAGTTCTCTCGAATCTACTACAGTGGCACACTTGTAATTTATAAGCTTCTGTGGACTCTAAATTTGCTAATTTCAATGTGGATTGTCATTCAAATATTTTTGGTTCGAATGGCTATTTCATTTCTGAGTCACAATTCACAATTCTCAATTAATGATAATGGCACTGTGTACAACCCAGCAGAATCCAACCACTATACGGCAACTGAGACGCAGAATATTAAATTGGTGGGTATTGCATTTACACACTCATTTTTATTTCTATTTGAAATTTTCGAATTTTACTAACATTTTACTCGTTCTGAAGCTTCGAAATTTAATGGGAGATGAATTAGAAATTGGATATAAACGGTCGGATGATTTTTTGATTCGGTGGCTTCGAGGTAGGTCTATATTCATAACGCGTCTAATTTTACCTGGAGGTTCTGAAAATATTTTGAAACACTAATGAAGATTTAAAACTAAATGGGTACTGTTTCATTTTTTATTTGACCTATTAGAGTCTGCAATGAATATAAAATCGGCCAGTAAGATGCTCAGAATCGTAAGTAAATTTTATTTCAATTCCAAATTATAAGAATATTTTCAAAGGAAACTTTCGATAAAACTAGTAAAGTAGCTATTGAGTTTTTTTTTTTAAATTGAATGAAATGTTGTTCGTTCGCTCATTGCGGGTCTGATTCCTTGGTCAAACATGGATTGCCAATTGATAGAAATATTCCTTATGTAAATTCAGGCCCTAAAGTGGAGAAAGGACAACCACATTGATACAATTTTGAATAAAACGTTTACGGCATTTCCAACGGAGATATGTCATGTGGTTGGGGTAGATAAAACAGGAGCTCCAGGTGGGTTCATAATCTATGCATGCTTGTACAATTAAAGTCAAGACAAAGGAGAAAAGAAATAGAAGGCTGGTCTGCTATGCCATATGATAGGAACCACCCAAATTGGACGTCTTTCCATCGGTTGGGATCACCTGACATGAGAACGCCTTGAATTCGTTTCTTAGGGCAGGGAGGGTACAACCGGTGTAAAAAAAAAAAATCAATTCTATACACGTGTGTTCTTGTTTTTATAGTTGTTCTCATCAGATCAACCTTACATGACACCAGGAAGCTTCTGACGAGTGGATTGAGTGAGGAGTTGATCAATCACTCAGAT
Organism: Protaphorura glebata; assembly: GCA_034694305.1. Lineage (NCBI taxonomy): Eukaryota > Metazoa > Arthropoda > Collembola > Poduromorpha > Onychiuridae > Protaphorura > Protaphorura glebata. The sequence goes on from JAQFYE010004501.1 coordinate 2,022, forward strand.
CAATGTATGGAACGTTACTTTCAAGCCTCCGTAAATAGTGATTCCAAAGGCGAAATACGCGTTACACAAGGGATTGTCATTTTCGATTGTGAAGGATTTACGGCGAAGCAACATGCTTGCTTACGATGTGAGTTAACTTTATCAGCAAATGCCACTTATAAGTGATTTCCGTCATGGAAAGTGCAATAAAACTTTTACATGAGCGGAATCCCGGCAACGGAAATATACTTTTAGAATTAGGTACACTAATCCTTCCTAAAGGGGTCGCCATAGCGCGGTAGAAAGAACACCGCATTGTTCTTACGGCACAGAAGATCAATTATTCAGTTGCAGCAATGCCGTCTCGATGAAGGCTGAGTTTTGTCTCCCATTCAATGCCCGTCCAGGCAAATCTAGCGAGCTTTTGCGACCAAACTTTGCCGCAAGGGCTGTGTGGTGTTCTCTTGGGGTACAACTTCACTGGCGGTCAAACGAAATAAGGCAATAGAGTTACAACTTAAATCCGACTATTTAGCACGGAAGAGATAGAGTAGCTGACAGGATATTCGTATTATTTTTATCTGAATGTACGTAATTTAAATTTGTCGGTGCACGGTGAGTCAACCTGGATGCTACCCAAACTATAATATATATTTGTGGGCTAGGGTCGTCTCAAAGTATGACCATCTCGATCTGAAACTCAGCAACTAACCTAATTTCGAACTAAGTATGTGGGATTCAAAACTACTCAGGCGTTCCAGCTTCGGGCGAGCATGTTTTAAATTAAACGTCTTTTCCAATTAGAGACATGATTTATATTTTCTACGTTTTTAGGCATTTGGTACTGGCAACAAGTCGCATCACATAGCACCCAGTATTACCCCAGATTCGCAAAACTCGTTGTCAACATTAATGGTAAGCATTTCAGCCAGTACATTAATAGATTAGTGACAAAAACGGAAATGTGGCATGAAGTTTTCAGGCAACTACCGTAAAATACAGAATACAAACCCGGGTTACTATCTAAACTAGCCTCCTTCGGACCCGGTTTGTATACGAGACCGGTTTTTAATAAATAAATTATTGAATTCAAAAGTTGAAACTGAGAAAACCGCTCGGCTGCAATGGTTAGTGAGCCATAGAGAGCCCGGATAAGGCATAGAGAACCCGGTTTGTATTCGGGACCCGGTTTGTATTCGAGACCGGTTTCTAAACTCTGAATATAGTCTCGAGACCCGGTTTGTATTCGAGACTGGTCACTATCCAGCACCAGGTTTGTAACCGGTATTTTACGGTACTTCTCTGCGAGTAATGCCACCGTTCAAGACCTCAGTACTCGAGCGCAGTGAGTGCATACGTACAAATCTTAATCCATCATGTCTAGGGTTCAATTCCAAATCGAGATCTGTCCAATTCCCAATTCTCTGTGTGGCTGGGCGTTTGTCCGATACCTACTAGGTCTTCAGGGATCTTGGTTTAATTGTCTGGGTCGATGGGGCCTCTATAGGTAACTTTGCTAGAGAAGTTTTCCCTGGTAGAAATCAATGCTGGCGTACGAGCAAAGAATTCGTTCAACTGTTGAAGCTCGAATTTGAACCAAAGAGGTTTAAATGACCGTAATAGCAACTTCTGCCATTGATACCAAAAATTACTAATACTGATTTGTTTAAATTGTTTTGATTTACAGCGCCTAGGTTTGCAAGACCAGCGTTTGAAATGGTTAATCCATTTCTCTCTCCATATTTTAAGAAAACGATGAAAATCTTTGGAGCTGACAAGGAAGAGTGGAAGTCATATCTTCTGGGTGTTATACCACGTGATCAACTTCTTCAGGAATATGGTGGAACTAAATTAATGAGTTTCTAATAACAAATATATTTATAAGTTCATCGTTGTACGTCTTCTCTCACACTTTCAAGTGTGCTACGCGATATCGGCGGTAGTCAAGTCCTTGTACAAATTTAATTACGTAAGAGAGTCATGGTTCTAACGACAGCAATCCTGCAATTCAGTTAAATTTTAAATACACGTGTAAAGTAATCGCGCCTTGCTTTCTTGTATAATCAGATTACAGAATATTGAACATTGAATATAAAATACTGGCTATGAAAAAATAAACTGGTTAATGTTATTTTGCATCAACATTCTTGGCCACAACTTCCTTGACATCACGTTTAAATAAAATACATTTGTAATTCATGATTTTGAAACTACACCACATCCTAAGGTAAGTTGTTTACAATCATTCAATCCAACATTACTACGTTCATTGTCAAAAATTGGATTAGTTGATTATATCCTCTAAATGGCAACTTTTTTAATGAGCTAGTAATTTAGCCGCATTATAGAAGCACCAGCAGAGCAGACACCGCGAAGTGGTTTTCTATCACAATCACCTATTGAAGGATGTGTTGAGTTTATGGGTGCAAGGAGTCCTTCTGTTGACACAAGTAGTCGTACTAGTATATACAGGGTGAACCATTATAAACTTTCCCAGTCTGATAATTTTTAAGTCTACAATTGAAGTTCATAACCTCGTAGACCAGCATATAACACCATTGGATCTCCCGGAGTAGGTACCAAAAGAATTTTAAATTTGGGCTGGACGTATTTTAAAATAATTTTGGTCTTGTATTATGCTGGGTTATCATTATTAAATGTCAAACTGTGGACACGAACTCTATATTACATATTATACCCTTTAAACAATGTGAGTGAGATCTACAAATGTGGCAAAATTCCTCTTCTCTGCATGCGTAATTATTAAAATGCAAGTAAAAATTAACAATATTGTTGTACAAGGTGGTACATAACCACCTAAACCTGCTTGGCCAAATTTTTGGTTTATCAAAAAGAATTAAAATTAGAATTTCTTGGGTTAGCTTGACCTCTTATGTGCAAAGTATTTTTATCAACGTAAAACACCTTTTACCATAGATGAAATTAATTTATGCGAGTTCTTTGTTCAATGCTTCTTCAGTACACGGCCCAGTTAAGTCACTTTCTCTCAGAAAATCGTAAATGTTCCTATCTATTCCGAGTTCCTTGTTTGCCGGTTTGTAAACACCGAGAATAAAATAATTTATGAACCAGCTTATTAAATATGTTATACTAAAAATGAATGTGAGTTTATTACGAAACTTGAGAAGATTCAGATTCTAATCTCAACTTCGCAAGTTCTTAGCTTTACAAATTGTCTTTTTCCCGGTCTCTACAAAATGAATGCGTGTTTATTAGAAAAGGTGACAAAAACATACAGCTTCATATTCTGAAATTCGAAAATCGTCAATTATTCTATTTCCGGTCCTCCAATTGTTTTATTTGATCACAAGTTTTAGAGAATTCACATTATATGTTTCTGCGCACTGTGGATTGTGAGCTAACGAATCAACAAAATAATTTGTTAGAAAACCTCTCTCAATTTAGTTCCTCCGTATTCGATGAGAAGTTCTTCTTTGGATATAATACTAAGAAGAAAACTCGTCCACACCACTTTGTCTGACCCAAAAACCTGGACTGTTTTCTGAAAATATGGAGAGAGCAACGGCCTGATGACTTCAAGCACTGGTCTTGAGAATCGTGGAGCTGTGAATTAAATGAATAAGACATTAATTGATAATTGGGTCAGGCAGGTGCAAACATAAGGGTAATTTCGTAGAGAATGAGATATCTTCAATTCGCATGGGCGGATAACTTACCGTTAATAATGACAATATATTTTGCAGTTCGTGGGTAATACCTACTGCTGTAAACGGCGAGCTGTTGGTACAACTTAATACCTGTAGGAAATTAAAATACATTTTGAATAGCACACGCAGCATAAATTACTCTTCAGTATACTCACAGTTTAAGCACACATGTTGTTTGACAGTGACTCCTTGCAAATCCACGATGGCTACTCCCTGAATCAAACGAATTTCATTGCTTTTAGTTCCACCACTGATTGACGCTTCCATAAAGCGCTCGACGCATTGCGCTGCCTGATTTCGTAATTTATCCATTGTGTCAGTAGTCAGATGTTTCCTGACGTCAATTCCAATTGGTTTGATGTAAATTACTGACAATTAGAAAGATTGTATGTTTAATTTATGCTATTCAATAACTACATATTTATTGTTCATTCGAGTGCGAACTATTCATATTGCAATAGGGAAAACGAGGATGATAGAGGCGTGACGGTCGTTTCTCGTGCTCGAACATGTACATCAGCAAAGGAGGTGGACGGAATCCCCGAGTCACACACGACTAGACGGGATTTTGACCGTTTTCACTCGTCAAAATCTCACTCACTAATTTTTTTAATTAATTAAATTTCAACAAATTTCTCACAGATTTCAATTCCGGGAGCCAAAAAATTCTACGACATTCTTGAGTGGAGTGATCTCAAGTGTCACCTAGATTTACCCGAAGATATGACAAAATACACAGGACACCCATCCAATCCTAACTTCCCTCCTTTTCAACTCACACTCTCGTTCTCCCTATAAGCTCTTTGCTAGATACATGCATTTTTAGGATTTTATTTCGGATTAACTACTTTTACTTCAAATTAATTTGTCTAGGAAATGTATACCTCAAAAATCCTATGCAGTAGGGGGATTATATAGTGATATAACCTCATTTTCTTATTATTTTTACCTGGACCACCTCTCTTATCGGACCCCTCCAAAAGGCACATCGGATTTTTGAAGTTAAACGACGGTCTTGTCAAAACGGTATCCATCTGATTCATTTTCCTCCACTCAAGGGCCTTAGGAAATTTAACACACTGTACTACACTGAATTGAAACCGGACCAAATAGAAGCCGATCTTCTAACGATCTAACGTTCTAACTTTCACCTGCTTTCTCCGTTTCCTCTTGCAGAGAAAGTGGTGAAAGTCTGTGACTTTCTACCTGAACGGAATACTTCGGAAAGTTTGGGGCTCTATTTGTTATAATATGTATCAAACTGTTTATTTTTCTGTCTGGAACATAGTTTCTGGAGTAGACGTACATGCTTCAACATCTGGCTCGCAGAATGTACATCCATATCAGTCTCTGAAAAGTTTGAAGATTATGTAGATTGAAAGTGACCCACTGCCCAATTTCTTTTTGAATTCGGAAAGTTGGTACTAACTATGCATTATTGTTAAGTTTACCTCGAAGCCACCGAATCAGAAAATCGTCGGACCGTTGGTAATCTTTCTCGAGTACATCATTCATTAATTCTCGAAACTGACAACGAAATCAATACAAATGTTTTGTGAATGAAATCAGAAGCAAATGATTTTTAACAAAATATTCACCCTTTCAATTTTCCGCATCTCGGTCCCGGAATATACTTCCAAATCATCTCCAGTGCTGATGTTCATATTTCTTAAAACTGCTGAACTTATAGCTAGTAGCGAAATAGCTAATGGGGTAAAAAATAGTTGGACTACAATCCACATTATTTTTTATAAAATACTCAACTTGTCAAGAATTATACAAACCCGAATGGACCTCCAAATTAGAGTAAAACTGCGGGATTGTTTACTGTGTTGATGATATAAATTTAAACTGCAAATATAAATTTAACGAATACTTTGTGTAGGAATACGTCAACGGTTACTACTTTCCTTGTCTGTCAGAAATCCTTCATGAATGACACTGTCAACACATACCTAGAATATTTTTTGTTTTAATATACAAAAAGAATTTAGTTAGAAGAACCCAACACCACAAGCTACACGCACACCCCACCCACGAACCAGTTCCAGTTCTTAAGTAAAAATTGCATTTTGTCATTGCCAGCTAATGGAACTACAAGTGTGCAACAAAATCTAACAGAACCTTAATTTGCATAATACGAACACGCAGAAAGCCTATAATACGGACGGGTCAGTAAGGAATAAAATAACATTTCATAGTGTTATGAAGAACCGTGGGGATCTGTAGATAAGGTCCATATTTGATAAATCTGAATCAAATTCCACTCCTGTGAATTCATCTCGCTCGACGCATCTCGGAAGCATCTTTGAAGGACTGTTGACTCTGTTTTGTCACTTTTTTAATGCTTTTTTCTTAAGGTTGTGTTCAATTTTACGACCCTTTAACAAGAAAAGACCATTCCATTTACAACATTTATCAAACAGGACGTATTTACTGTGTGCGAGCTGTTGATATTAATTGTAAACGCGGACAAGGCGCGAACGTCTCGTTAAAAATGAGAACTGATCTTACTACTTAGTTAGCCCAAACAATCAAACCATAATTTTACAAACGTCCAAATCTCAAAATCATAAAAAGGCTATGCCTAATAGTTAACCTTTCCATTTCTTTCCTAAAACCACATATTATGTACATATACAGGGTGTCTTATATGTATTGCCCCACCACCTACAGCAGGAACCACAATAGGTACAATCAAGTGGAATACCTCGTTGGAAAGATTAACTCAAGAGGGATCTCAGGAAACATATTTCAGCTCAATCTGAAAGCGCGTTCGCGCGCAGCTCTCACTGGAATTTTAAAAATGAGTTTTTCTCAGTTGTTTAGCCAGTCTTATAAAGTCTTCCACCTGAAGAGCCATTAAAACTTGAATATCTCGAAAAACCAACTGTACCATCACATTCGCAAGTGTTTTGGGAAATTTTTGAGCTTTGTTTCGACAATTTCCGAGCAAGTCGATTTTGCCTTCAATTTTTCGGGAAACACACGAAAACAAAAATTTGAGGCAAAATCGACTTGTTCAGAAATTATTTGGCCATGGCTCAAAAATTTCAGAAAACACTTACTAAAATTTTATCGAGCGCTGCGCGCTAACACGCTTTCAGATGGAGATGAAATGTTTTGCCTGAGATTCCACTTGAGTTGATCTTTCCAACGAGGTATTCCAATTGTACCTATTGTGGTTCCTACTACAGGGGTGGCAATACATATTGGACACCCTGTACAATATTCTATACAATATTTTATCACAATATAAGGCCTTGGTATCAGTGCAAAACAAATTTATTTTGCTGAATTTTTGTCGGTGTATGTACGTTATGCGGACAGAGCACTCCCCTAAATACTTTTTACTTTTTCACAATAATTGAGTTTGTTTGAACTTATTTTGGCCTTTTATTGCCAAATTCGATGACATTCGCCGAAATCAAATGCTAACAGCGTTACACCTGACAGTTATGTGTTTTTGATATGGGTGATTTAGAATAATATAACAAGATTTGAATTTACCTTGGAACGAAATGCTCTAAACTGACCTCAATCAACACGCAGAATTAGAATTTTAGACCGCATGAACGATTTTCCGTGTGCTTGTTCTGTGGTTGCAAATTAATCAATTATTTTCCAACAACTTAAGAGAATTATTGTTAAAAAATTGCGTGCAGCTATTCCATTGCAAATCAAATTAGTTAGAAAATTTTGGTGTGCTTAGTGCCTGGTGAAAGTTATAATGTGCTTTTTTCAATTGTTTTCTGTGGACAAATATTATGTTTTGGAGTGCAGGGTAATTCAGCATTGTTACCGTTAAAACAAAATCAGTGATTACTGGTGCAGATTATCATTAAGTACCACATTATTAATTTTTATTTTCTTTAAAATGAGAAACGGAACGGTTATTTTGTAGAGAACAGAAGACTTACATGCAAGAATCAATTCATTTTCAATGTCACAATAATTTCGATTAAATTATGTTTAGTAACTTGGTCGAGTCACTTAAAGTATGTTCCTACAAATTAAAATACACAAGTTGTGTCGATATTATATTCCGATTAGTGACGTTACATTTCTTGATACTAATTAGCTTGTTTCAATTTCACGAGACCTATGCATGGGTATGTACCGCCAGGCCAGATACGCGAAGACTGTCATGTCCATCAACATAATCCCCGCGAAAAGAAAGAATTCGTTGTACTAAATGTCAGAACAATGGAAATATGATTACGAAATAAATTTTATTTCGAATTGCAATTTTGTTTAAGAATGGCTTACCATTTTTTCAAAGAATTGTGCTTTTGCCACAGCAATCACAATTACATTCCCAAACGCAATGGTGAGTAACCACACAGACTGCATTAGAGACTTCATACTAACCGGGGACTAAAATACAGGTCAGAAATATTGGCCAAAAAATAAATTGCCGAAATTTATCGAATCAGGACAACAATATTCTTTGATCAGCTAATTTGTGCCCCATTATGAACTTACCTGAGAGTAAGCAAATTCAAGGCCCGTAAGTGCAAACATGATTTCAGCTGCTGTCAGAATGACATATTGCGGAAGTAACCAGAGTACATGAATTAATCTTCCCTCTGAATCGGCTTTCTATAGTATGTATTTTGTAGTTGTCCCATAATTGTACCCACAATTAAAAGTTTGGAGAATTAATTTCTAACCTGTATCTGTAGTTCAACAATTCCGGCTACAACGAAAGCAACCCCGGTCAGGACACCCCCTGTCGTCATTCTCTGAAGTGGTTTCTTTAAAAGGTCACATTTCCCCAGTATTGGGTACAAGATTTTGTCAAATATTGGGATGAAGAGTAAAGTTAAAATTGGATTGGCCACTTGGATTTGATCCGGTTTTAAAGTGTAGTCCCAAACCCTGCCATCCATTCGAGTAGCTTGCAACGTCCATCTTGAACCCTAAATTTCAATTTTAATTGCTGATAATATGTGCAATTACAGCGGAGAAAATCAGTCCCAACCAAGCGCAACACATTGCCGGTCCAGGAGATTCGAACCCGCGACATATGGAAACGTATGCATCACTACGCAGCGATGGATTATTCTTAGAGGTCGCACCTGTTGCCCATGTAAAGCTGCAAATGCTGGAAGAGGTATAAACAAGAGTAACACTCTCAATACACATTTGACCTCCTCAATAAATTGAGTGTCATAAAGGTCATTGGCATAGTCCATCCAGTGGTCTCGGGGCACATTCGAATTTTTCCATTTCTGAGATAAGGCGTGCTAGTCAATCAGTTTAACAATTAGAGGCTTGCAACTTTCAAGGTTTGTCGTCACCTTACCCCGACGCATTTGGTGACCTTAAGGATGACGTTTCCGGTCGGTTTATTTATCCGGTAAAACGGTCGTCCGGCCACAAAAACAACTACAAACGTTATTGGGAATTTAGCAACTTAAAATAATATTAAGCATATGGTGTTTCATAAGTAACCGTCCACAATTACTACGGAGAAGGTGGACTATTATGAATCATCCTACATATATTTAAAAATCAGAAGTATATTTACCCAGTGCCAAAACCATTAGGCCAGCAGGTACAGCAAACGCGAGACTGTAGCAGGTATCTCGGCCAAAACAGGATATATCTTCCCGAAAAATTGGGCTCACGATAGCTGTGATCAAACTGCCGGTATTAATTGAAAAATAAAATATTGAGAAGAATTCTACGAGCTGCTTTTGTTGTTCAGGTAAGAACTGATCACCACCGAAAGCAGCCACACATGGTTTTATGCCTCCAGTTCCCAAAGCTATCATTGCAAGGCCCACCAAACTGAAAGGTCTAGAGGGTATAAGCAAAATATATTGCAAATGCCGTCAATTTTATTATTATTAACTGCCAGGTAGATTGGATCCTTACATTTTAGGTAGACCAACTGGAGGCGTCGCAGCAAGGGCGTGGACTACGTGTCCGACCACGTAAACGATCGAGAGAAAAAATATTGTCCTAAACAATAGAAACAGTTTAATTACACAATACGGGTAGTCAATCTAGAGGCTTACTTACTGAAAAATACTTAGGAATTAGGAATCGTGATAATTGCTCAAGAGTTACTAAGAAAGAAAGTGAGTCGACCAGGATTAGAACCCGGAACCTGATGGATCAGAACCCAGAACCGTCTACATCGAGCTCCACCGCCTTCCCTACCACTGGTGCCGTAAAATCCATAGTTGCCGCCGTTTTAAGCGCGTACCTAAATTTTCCAAGGAAGGAGTCTGAGATCATAGCACCGAACATGGGTGTGAAATAGCAGGCCATGGAAAACACATGGTAAATGACGACCGTGTCAGGTTCACTGAATCCAAGCTCTTTGTGCAAATAAATCGACAGAATGGCTTCAGAAAATAAAAATTATCACATTCATAATTAGTATAAATGGGAGTAGCTTGATATCACCTATATTTTCAGAAAATGGTGTATCATTATTGCTTACTGTTCATCCCGTGGAAAGAAAATCGTTCACAGAATTCAGTCACTAGAATTAAGAATACAACCTTCGGGTATGGTGGCTTCCTATTCTATAAAAACATTCAATTAGCAACAAAAACATGTGCCCTGCTGAATAGTATTAAAATACAAACTCACTTTTGGTAATATTTCCGCAATTTCTGCATCAGTTCCTTCGTATTCTCCATGAACTATTAATACTTAAATAAAATTAATTCAAATTCTCAGAGGGTTCTATTAAATCTGCTACGTGATGGTCGTTCTCATTGTGTCAACTCATTTGCAGTCTAGCTTATGACGTCATTACGACCGCCATCAGGTACCATGATCTTCAAGCTTCACATGTGAACTCATTACGTTTTAATATTAGTTATTTGGGGCAACTCGGGTATGTAAGTCTGGGTCTGACGAAACTCCTATAGAAATTGGATTGGAAGAGTTGGTAATCGGAGTGCGATTCCGATAATAATCGAAAATTAAATCGGAATTAATTGAAATTTAAATTCAAATCAGAATCAGAATCGAAATCTTAAATAATCGTTAATCAACGAAATGATTTCCAGTTAGCCCTGGATTGGAGCAATCGAACACTCCACAAAAAATAGTTGCATGTACCACTATGCTATACAAATAACTGACACATCTCTCATAATTACGAATAAATTAAAATGATATTACCAAGAGGAACCGGTGAATATTTCTTCGGGATGGGTTCCTGATTATCCGAATCCATCTTTAATTAAGAACTTTCCTGAAATAAGACGGTGAATTAAAAATTCATACGGCGTCTGCTAGCCCACTTTAAAAAAATAGATACAAATGTCAAATTGAATGGTTGACAAAAATACTTGGAAAATAAGTTGTGAATCTGTCAACCTTATTATAATAGTATTGCATTGAACCATACTCCTTTACTCAAGTCGTTCCTTGACACATTTAGTCGATTAAATAGTGATTAGCGTCCTCGCTTATCTTGTCTTCAGGTTAATGGACTGATGCTGTTTGCATAAATGCATTAGAATTAAACAATGTACATGCTGTAACAGGGTGGTTCTTGCAGATTTATTTATTTATTTATTTATTTAATACCAGACAACATCCTCTATTGAGGTCGTTACGAAGCCCTACTTAATTAACACA
>JAQFYE010004502.1:0-13299 GCA_034694305.1 Protaphorura glebata
GAGTAAGGGCCACACGTTACATGGCTTAGGGCCACACGGAAGTAGCAGCAGTAGAGGCGTCCCCACATAACATAACACTATTCTCTTCATTATCTCATAATTGGAAAGATATTCATTGGCAGCACGCCAAATTAGTTTTCATGGATTTCACATTATTTTGACAAGCACACCAAAAAGTTGATTTATGAAATAAAATTAACTGTTTTCACCGTGCTTTATTTGGACTGATTTGACCATGTTAACACTGGAATAAAACGCCAAACTATCTATTTTTTTATATTTGCTTTCGTTTATTTTAGTTTATTCGTCATCGTTCATCCTTACCATGAATTGGTAAACAGTACTGTACGTAGTAGGTACAAAGATTATAGCGAAGGTATTGTTTTACATACTAAATTCAGTAACACCTTAATTTATTCGATAAACTCCATGAGTACATTTTTGAATTATGTACGATTGATTTCAGTAGTAGTAGTAGCAATGTGTAATGTTTATTGTGTGTGTACATTATGATTATAGTACTCGATTCGATACTGTTTGTGACCGCCTAGTTTCCTCTTTTTTGTGTATTTCTTCCATTACAACCATCATCTTTGATCAACTCCTTTTAAAATTAGTCGGAGATTAATCTTCCTCATACAACCTTAAGAATAAATAATACGTGACACGCATAAAGCAAGCCGTATGCCAATAATTTTTATCATAATCCATGTCCTTAGGAATTAATAATTATTGTTAGGATTTTACATATTATGAATATAGTTACGATTACACGTCTTTTTAAGATTAATAATAATAATAGTATGGGCACAACAAGCACAAGTCCACCTCCGTCGGCGTCGGCACGATTACCTCTTTACTAATCTATCTAATAATTAATTGCTGTACGCTGCACTATTTTTGAAAGAAGTCTGTAGTCAAATGCAAGGTCTTTTTTTTTTAATACTATGACACGCGTTGTCAATCTTTTTCTAACAGGGTGACACATTACATTTTATTTTGAACAATTCATAGTATAATTTTGAATTGAATTACAACCCTTACCGACAACTAATAGCTAAATTAGCACCTTTTAATCATTAATATTCCTTCACGCGCTTCCCACCCTTGTTTTCGTTGCATTAAACTCCATAGCAGCATAGACAGTCGGTTACTAGGCGTTGACACTACAGGACAATAGTTCGTATGGAGCTAACAATGGCGTCAAAAACAACTTACTATTGATTAGTATTTCTTGTATTATTTACATAATAAATGAAGTAGTTTAATTCTCCCAACTCGGACGCTGTGCTATAAGTGGCACCAGAATCCACACACCAAAAATGCCACAAGAAGGATTTTCATAGAAATGATTTAGTTAGAAACTAACGTTGTGTTTAGAGCGATGACCCACAAAAACGTCAGCAGTCACTCGCTCACTAATTGCGAAACGCAAAATAAATGACTAAATACTACCGTAAAATAAGATTTGTTGTCTGAGTCAAATACGGAGTCAAATAATGATAATAAATATGATAATTAGTTAATTATAATAATAGTAATAATGTTTTCTTGAGGTATGACACGATGACACTCATGACAAAATACGATGACACTTAAGTTTAAGCATAAACTACAACCGCGCATGTGGAGGTCTACACAATAATTTTCTAACTATAATTAAGTCAATATTTAATTGAATACTTAATATACAACAAGTAAAGGTACTTACAAAAAGATTTCATGGAATGCACGCTCGCAAATCTTACAAGTAGTAGCTTCACAATGTAGCTACATCAAAAGTGTAAATTATTGTACATAAGTTTACTTATTCCGATGCCCGACTTAGCGAAGTATAATGTAGTTCACATTTTAGAAGAAAGTGCAAAAAGGTTTGCAGTGTCATTTGACAATAATTAATATACTGATTCACTTCTTCCTTTTTAAAATTAAATAATTAGGTTAGAAGACTCATTGAGTTTAAGTACAAACTTCGTTTCCTTCAATGTTTTGATTACCCCTCGGGATTGTACTGATTTTTTTTGTTATATAATTAGGATTTAAGATTAAATAAATCTAATGGTTTATTCAATCTAGGATGAACAAATCCAACCACAGTTCCAAAGTAAAGTGGTCCAGGTAAATAAAATTATTATTGGTCGGTTTTTAAGTAAATAAGAAAGGGAATTCAAAATACTGAATGAACTGAAAATGTTCACTGAAAGAGAAAAATGGAGGTGAAAACGCAGGAACCATTGATCCTGACAGATCCGCGCGTTCTTCGGTGGATCTAAAAGCTCATTGTCAAAATCAAAAACTTTTCACTTTTCAGATAATAGAAGAATGAATTAATCAAAAAACTGTTTGTAAAACACTATTTATTCTCTAACATTGGTTTTGATTGGTGCCCGCATGAACCGAATATTTGTTTTGGTTTAGAAAATTGAAAAACAAACTATTGTACTTGGATTTTAATGAGATTCTGGAAACCCGATTTAAGGCTTCAAGGTAAAATCATACATGTCATCGTTATTTCTGTGAGGGTAACTCTAAAATTATATGAAAGGTTATGGAATATAAATAGGCAAAACGAAAAGATATAAAATATAAAAGAAATAATTTACGAACTATTAAATTCTGTTAAATCTCAACAATGTCAACACGGTTTGGATTGTGAACTGGTGTTTACATCGCGGTTCAGAGTAATAATAAAATATTAGCAAATCTCAATAATGTAAAGAAATAATAATATGTTATTGATATTGATTTGAATGTAATGATTAAATCTTCATTGTTACAAACTGATAGTCAAACAACTTGCTATAATTTCTTTTCAACACAGTACATTTTAGAAAGAAGTGTTCCAAAATTTCCCTTATATGGTCCACTTGCAAAATGCAAACGTTCTGCACTCATGAACTCCAATCCCAAAAAATTAAGCCTCATGGATTGAGAACACAAAACTCATCACTAATTACAACAATAATTAATATTTTCATAATGAATTCAAAATATGATATCTACACTAACTGATTGCACCACATCGGGTTTAATAAGTTCGGAGTATGTGGAAAAGACCACCTGATAGGTACAAACAAATGTTGTCCATTTCATATTAAGTCTCACCAATTAAGAATTCAATTCCAATTGAATTGGTCCTGTATTTTACAGAAATTGGAAAGGAGTCTGGACTATTCAATACGTTTGCCATTAAATTAATCAAATAGTGGCAGTGATGTTGCAAAACTAATAACGAGACGAAATTATAAATTCGCGTACGTATGATACATAATTATATACACAATGAGTTGGAATAGATTCACTTGCTAATGAAAAGAAAGACACCGGGTTGGTTCCTTGTCTCTACCACAATTTACAAAATGTGAGTGATGATATCAAATGGGATCAGAAAAACATTACTGGTCAAACAATTAAGAAATGAAGTTAATATTCTGGAAGACTCGAAAGGTGTACGAGAAAACATTTTGGAAAGCAAATAATGATTTGAACATTGTCTTCTGGAATACATACTGGAATAAATTCATTAAAATTAGTTGTTACAACTGTTCTCGGAAAATAATGTTGACATCGTGTGATTAGACCATATTGAGAAAGAACAAAGAAATATTTCAGTGTGGTCACAAGATTGTTTTCAAGAAAATCAGTACACAATATATATAGTATATATATAGTAGTATTGAGAATACTCACGTAGTCGAATCTCATCGAATTCGAGATCATTCCTCGGCATTGATTCAACGAAAAGACGAGACGGAAAGTTTACAAAAAGACGGAAAGTCTACAAAAAAGTCTTTCTCAACTATTTGCTAAAAATACTGGCAAAAAAACTAATATTATAAGGTATCTAGAATTTGTTGATAATTTGAGTTAGCTTCGAAAGTGCTGAGGAAATCTGAG
The DNA here is from genome assembly GCA_034694305.1 of Protaphorura glebata. NCBI lineage: Eukaryota > Metazoa > Arthropoda > Collembola > Poduromorpha > Onychiuridae > Protaphorura > Protaphorura glebata. Next base: position 3,898 of record JAQFYE010004502.1, read on the forward strand.
TCGCCACCAAAACCAGACATATCACCCCCGGTTATATTTTCTAACAAGTCAAAACTAAAATCAGTTTGATTGCTGAGGTTCTCATTCTTGACTGCGCTGGGTTGTTGATGATGATTAGTTTGACCACCAGGGGCAGAGTGAAGGACAGGAGTTGATTGTTGAATGAGTGTTCCGCCACTACCTGTACTACTATTACTTATCGCCATTCCACTACCATTTCTCATTGCAAAATTCGAGCCCAAACACATACTTTGTGACTGGGACTGTGACATTTTGATATTCATTGGCTGCTGAGAAAACATGCCGTTTCCATTTCCTCCATTCCCACTCACAGACTGTTGCTGTTGTTGTTGTTGCTGCTGGTTGTAGGACATGCTAGCCATTGAGTTCCCAGGCATCATTCCAGAGTTAATTCCAAGGTTCCCACCACCCATCGGCATCTGACTCATCGAGTGTTGCTGTTGTGACATTTGCATTGCCATTCCTGAAAATTTAATGAATCGATTGGTAATTAGAACGTCAAAGTCAAAGTAGTTCAAACGTTTAGAGCTAAATTTCAAAAACAAACCTTGGTGATAGCTACTAGGATTTGGATTGGACCTCATGGATTGTTGCTGTTGTTGTTGCATAGTAAAATTTCTATCATGTTGCATTGCCATCCAGTCTGGTTGAGACACACCACTCATTCCTCCCATTGAATTCATATTAGGATTTTGTTGTGGTTGCCCAGCAGTAGCCATCATTGTATTACGGACCCCAGGATTTAAGTTTCCAGGAATTTGACCGCCAGGGTTCGGAGGAACATTTGAATGATAGGAAGGCATTCTGCGCATAGGCATACTCATACTATTCATATTCATGTTGGACATGTGTTGTGGCATCCCACTCCCACCGCCACCCATTCCTTGTGCTTGTTGAAGCTGCTGTTGCTGGTGCTGCTGGTACATGTGATTTTGTTGTTGCTGCGCCTGTTGTTGTGCTTGCTGCTGTTGTTGTGACATTCTATGTCCACCACCCATTTGTGAGTTTGGCAACATTGCTGGTCGACCAGGACCTGAACCACCAGGATTAAATCTACTCATCATCACGGCTTGGCTTTGGCTTTGTCCAACCATTGTTTGACCACTTGGCATCATGTCTGGCTTATAGTCTCCTTGCGTTGGAGGTCGCATCATCATTCCAACCTGCTGTTGCTGTTGGTGTTGTTGCATTGCATGAGTACGCATGTGTTGTTGTTGTTGTTGTTGCTGTCTTAACATCGCTCGTTGCTGCATCTCCATTGTACTCCGTTGTGACATTCCCATTTCGGTCATGCCTGAATATAACAAACAATGATTATTGTATGTCCGAAAATAGATGGCCGGTTTAGAATAGGAACCCGTAAAATTGATTTTTTAAAACTTTTTTGAAATACAAACCTGGGACAGACGCCATACGAGGTGGGATGGACATTCTTGGATTCATAGTATTTGGGTTAACAGGGCCTGGAGGTCCTTGGACACTGTTTGGAGGAACTCCCATCATACGACTCATGTTGGTTGTTCCGGGAGCGATTGGCCCTGTCGATCCAGGTCCACCAGGCTCACCTGGTCCCATCCCACCGTAGTCCACCAGCGTTGATTGCATTGTGTGTGGCCTTTTTTAAATTAAAAAATTAAAATTAATTTATATATACGTGGTAATTGTATAAACGTATATTATATGTATACATAAAATAGAATTCTGGTGAAAGTAACATCAACTACCTAAAAAATATCAATTGAATCAAGAATTTGTTTAAATCTTATTTCCTCCTGGGGTATGGAATAGACTGGAGGGAAAACTTATTTTAGTTCAGCTATAGATTTTCTTATTTTATCGCGTTCGCTTTGCCCCAACCACTCTTGTTTATTGTATACTTGGTCAGCCGAGTTCCACGTCTGTGTTTTCAGTTCCACGCAAACAAAGGAATTGCTGGAAAACGGCGATTCTTTTGTTCCCAATGCGTGACCTGGACAAGAAAGAAGTGAACGTAAACTGATGCTAATCACAGTTTAACACAAATATTCCAACTTAACGTTTATATCAATGTGTTACAATGAAGAAAATTCCGACCAACTATTCATGTTCATACTTCATCCCTATTAATGAATTAATAGGTTCATTCCGGGAGAAAGTTTGAATGCCAGAAATGTCTACCCATGCATTATAGATTCAAAATCATAAAGCGCTTGGATGAATGAACATATCCGAGAAGTGAGTAAATTAACAACATTTTTGAAGTTCAAGTGAATGCGAATACATAAAACGTTGTGGTTCTGATATCTATGGCGCACGGAGAAAAGTGTTAGTTGAGTTTAACACTCCTTAACAAGGAGTTCAAAAAACCTTATATTTTCTAATTCAGCATTTCAAATTACTGCAATACGTCTTCACATTAAATTCTCGATTCTTGACAAAAACGTCTCTGTTAAAGAGAGAGCGCTCATTCCAGATCTCAAAATCGGTCAATTCTCAGAACCCTCTTAAATACCCTTAGATGTGGAATGAATAGTTTACCACAAAACTGAAACAATTTAATCCTAATCAGCTTTATGTTCTTAGCCGTTAATAAATACAATTAAGTATTAAAATGTTCTGAGCTTTACCTGGGGGGATAACCTCCTGGTCCTTTCATGCCAACCATTTCATTTTTTGATCCACCACCCGCTCCGGTAGACATTCTTAAATGTTGTTGAGTAAAATTGATAGTCTGTCCTTGTTGACTGCTACTTCCATTCGGTGGATTGTTTGGAATTGGCTGAGATGTCATTGGATTTAGGAATGAACCGCTAGAGTCTACCCCTGTTGAACTTGAGTGCATTTGTTGAGAATGTGAAGGAACGTTCTGGTAGTAGGACATGCCTTGTTGTTGTTGCTGTTGCATCATCAACATATTCGGACCTTTCATATCTCCACTGCTCATGCTCAATTGTTGTGACGCTGAGCCCGAAACCTGGAATTAATTAAGAGCATTTGGATTAATTAGATTCAAAATAAGTTCTGATTCAACCGGTATCCTTCAAGAAAGCGAGCAAAGCGGAAGCAAATCGCAAAGATTGTTATTTCAACAGGAAAACTTGGATTCGCAACTTCTAACATAAAACCTAGGATTTTCAAACTTTTAAAATCTGCATAGAAAAATAGAAACTCAGAACCAATATGTCGAAAGAATTTTCACACCATAATTCTATCACTAAATCCAATTAAAGTGGTAGCTATAAAAGTTGAGATGATTTGAATAGCTAAAAAAATAATGTGACGACAGTCCAGTCCATTAAAAAAGTTGGATCTAGTCCAGCTCAGGAGTACCCAAGTGGTAGAGGTCATTTGGACCCACATTCGTGGAATTCTTACTCATTAAACTCTGAATGTTTGACTGCTCCCCCATTTCCCCTCCCCCTCGTCATTGACAGTTGGAACGGGATGGATGGATGGATGGAAAAGTAAGAAGGCGAGGTCATAAAGACGCCTTGCTAAAACAAGGTGTCGCGAGGAGATAAAAGATGTCTTGTCACACTCCAGAGTCCGTCCAGTAAAAAAGATAGGGAGTGATGATATACATAACAGTCCTACTCCTAATGTTTATGAAGGGGAAAGTCGTAAAATCCTCAAGTAACCTCGAATCCATAATAAAACCAAGGGCAAATAAATAATTTCCTTGCTCCAGATTATGATGAACTATAATCATTTCAATTTTAATGTTCACAGGTTTACTAGTTTCTTTCTTAACTCCACACAAGCCTGTGTACATCCTCGTAGAACAGCAAACAAAAACCTTAAAATGAAAGTTTAGAGGAATCAAAATCAACACAACCTCTCTTCTTCACTCCAGCGGTGACTTTAGGAACCACTTTTTATGTCTCAAGTTATGATCGCCATAAATGCGTCTGACATTTCGAGAATCATATTCAGAGTACTTATTCTAGAAGGTGATTTTGTGGAGACTGACGCGGCCGTGTCTTGTCATATTCGTGTGTCGCAGTTTCCAAACTCTTCCGGGAGTTGACCTTTTCGGACCTAAGGAAACTATTTTCCTAGTCAAGTCTATTCTCAAAAGGAAAAGACAATAAAATAATTTTGAAAAAAACTCCATCCAACATGGCACCCCATATACAGAGGGTGCAATATGTTTGTGTGTATGCAGTCTAGTTAAAGTCGTTTATGGCACTCCGTATGCATAGATGGTGTCATGGCAGAAGAGGAATCATTGCACTCTTTTATTATTAAAGACTCGTATTTATTCGTCACGAATTCCTTTTGCAAACCACAATATTCGGGTTCGTCCTTCCTTTCCTTTCTGTATGAAGCCACGCGGAATCACATTCCACGGCTCTGTCTTCACAAGAGTTTCAGCTCTTCTCTTGTAGAAAACGACGCCACGGGGCATTCATTTTGTCTGTAGTGTTCTACACTACACCTCACAAGATCAGGACTTAGACTTTGTAGAAAAAAAAAGTTTCAAACTCTGCCCTTACGGAGTACGATACGAATTCAACTGTCCTCACGAACCGTACGTGATGATAAATACTTAAAAGTATACGTCAAATTAGCGTACAATGTAACGTAAGTGTAATGTACGGATCTGAACGATTAGTTCGACCACTAACTACTAAGGAATCACTCTGGATTTCTTTAGCTCTCTGAATTTTGCTCTGTATAAACTATCTAATTAATGATAATGAATCAAGAGTTGAGAGTTTAATTTGAACTTCCACGGAGGTCATAGTGGTGTCTTGATACTCCGAAATGGAATATAAACACATTAAAATGTCGTATTTTCTTAGAATTGTGCAAAAATGTGACAAAATTCCAAACTTTATCAGAGCGTTTCTCCCGCCATATTTTCGAACCAGAATCGCATAGCCGATTACCATACCCCCTGGAAATTATTAAACGTAGAATTTAACTCTAATGGTCACAGTCACTTAAAATGTTAATAATTAAATTGGGAAAGTAAAGTGCAGATGACTCTGTACATCGAACTCCCAAAAAGGTTTGATATAAGAAAAGACGGACGCGAACTCCATTTAAATGTAGAAGTACCTAAACTAAGTACGATGAAGGGAAGTTTCGAATAGATAGAGAGTTTAATTTATCTAATTTGGGTATCAACAAGTTCCTTTCATTTATGACAAACAAGGAAATTAAAACGAAATCCTCTCCAATAAAATCCTAACATTTCCAATTGAAGAACAATGACTTTGAATATGTGAAGATCAGGAGGCTGGAGGTGTAGGATGAGGATAATGACGAGGGATAGGAGTCAAGCTCTTGCTTTAACATTATGAGATCCTTACAAATCACCATGACGAGACGGACTACAATATCCGTACCTAGTTAGTTAAACTTAACATATTATTCGGCGAAACTTGAAACCGTTAGTTTCTCATGCACGATTCCAAGTCCATCGAGTCCCACCGCACAATCAACTCCTTGTCTTTTGTCTGTTTCTTTTAACAACACGTGGAACTTTTAATCCCACTGAAAGGTTTTCGTTACGTTGAATTTTAGCCCACGTTCTTCTTCCTTCATATCTCATTCAAACAACTTTCAAAGTTTTCAATTTCTTTCCCCTTCTGTTTGTATGCTGGTCGATCTGGGAAAATTGTGCAGCTACAGATCTTCACTTAAGTTTACACCAAAGATTTTCTTCCTTTTCATTAATTTCTGCGAAATACTTAAATATTTCCGTAAAATCCCTTAACTCGCTATCCCAAACACTTAAGCAGTTCTGCAGTTGGAAAAACTTTCTTCGACAAACGACGGGTCAGGTCAGAACCTCCAGATATCGAACCTGACCTGGTTTAAATATCTTGGATTCCGGTATCTCCCGTATTCTAACCAGAGTGAACCATCAGCCCGACATATCTTCCGAACAACCACGGGAATATTTTAATCTAGGTCTATCCCATCTTAGCCTCCATATTAAATGCCGTCTTAGAAAGGAAATAACCTCCAGCCACATCTACAGTACATTTCCTGGGATCGGTTCTCTGGTCCAGTTCAGTGTCAGCCAATTCATGCATATTGTATTGGATTCACCGATCTCCCTCACCCTACTATTACTACTACCACCATTCCCACCAAGACATTGTTCTATTCGGGGAAAACACGGCATCATTCCGGACGCAAGTAATATGATTAGTCCCACTCTCAAATAACCAACCGAGTTTCATTAGACGTGAGAGCCCCACAACTCTCCATGCAATTAGTTCGATGAAAATCAAGTACTTCCAGTCAAACTCAAAATACATATAATACATACTCTATGTACTTTACGACGTACTACTACAAGGTCTATTTGTAACATCTCTCGCATGAACCATCCAGTGACCTACCGGTGGTAAATAGGAATCCGAGCACACAACACCAATCTATTTAATGCGCCTCTGTCTCAGAACAAAACAACAACAGAAAACTAATGCACACAAACACAACAGACTTACTGCAAATTTCTTCATCTAAACAATACTAGAAAATACTCCGTCTCAGAGAATAACTTCTACGTATTTCACTATCAACCAAAGTAACAACTAATTTCATTCTTTACTTGCACTGCCAAACTATTTTCAAACTCAAATAATTCTTACTTTTATAAATGGATCAATCAACTAAAGAAAACCTACATACCTTAACGCTTTACTTCCCTTGACCATAGGTCACCGCACCGCAGGTCATCGCATACGCGTTCTTTACATCCCTGTTAAGTTAAAGTTTTAAATAACACGGCGATATGTATTGTTGACTTACAAGGATTCAGGAATTCTGACCCATATGATTTGAAATATAGTCTTGTCGGGAAGAACTTTACAAAAAATGGCAACTCCTCTACCTTGACATTATTCCCTAAACTTGCTATTCCAAAGGAAACCTATGCGCCCGTGCTACGAGTGAAACTCGGATGAAATTGACCAAAATCTTTCTCCTGGAAATATTTGGATGACCTGGAGAGTTAGTGAAAAAAAAAGATCTTCCTGAGGTTATGTGTGGAGTGTGAGGGTGGGTGAAAGCGGAGAAAGGAGGTTATGTTTTGAGTTGATATTTGAAGGGAAGGGTGAGAGGAGGACCTCTGGGTAATTTGGTTGTACTAGTGTTTGCAGTGTTAATATGACCGCTGGGTGGGTTTGGTTCAGTGTTTTGTGATGCCGTTGGAATGGAGAGTGACACGAAAGAAATGCATAGGAGCCATAGCCGTTTCCCTGTCTGACACGACCACAGGCAGGGAAAAAAAGACCGAAAGTACTTTCTGTGTAGTAAAGTCGTTGGCTGGTAGAGTTTCAGGAGTAACGAGAATAGTCCTAGTCCTAGTCCTAGTCCGGGTATCCTGGTATGGTGGTGGTAGAAGTTGTGTTCTGTTCTGTTCTGTCTGTGTTACTATTGATTAATCCTAGTTACTCCCGACCGAATCGTCCGACTATTCTCCTCTTGCCCTCCCGTCCCGTCCCGTATTTTCTCCATCGGATCACTCCAGACTCTCCTCACTCAAACCGATTTTCCCGCCTCCTTCCTTCCTTCACTCTCACTTCACTTCATCATCCAAACAACACAAACAACGCAAACAACATTCAACCGCTAAACCAACCTCACCTGCTCATTCAACTCATATCCAAATTCTGCCCGTGTTGCAAAAATATAGGTAGTCCTGCCCGCTTCGCTCACGCATCCTTTGGGCATACATAGATGATGCTGGGCTTTAATTTTCCAAACTCGCCGCTTCCTCTCTCACGCACTTAACTGTTACTGGCATGGTGCTAGATTATGTCCGTCACCCTTGAGCAGACCTGTCCAGCCCCTGAATGCCTGACATCAATTATACTCCCATTCAGCTCTTCTTCACCGCCTGCATTCCTACTACTGGGGTAACCTGCACTAGCCAATTGGAAGACAAATCAGTTATTTAAGAAAACTACGGAACGTCTAAACCATTTCAATTAATTTTAGCTATCCAATCAAACCAAACGCAAACGTATCAGGCATTTTATCGAAACTAACATTTCCGGGCAAATTAACACAGGGCCTAGAAAACTACTATGTCGTGATTAAAAGACGATAAAATTGCGTCATTACATAAATACGAAGTCTTTCAAGTAATCAAAATTTAAAATCGACCACTCAGCATTTGCCCATATTCTACATTGTAGCTTCGAATATAACAAGCATTAGTAATTTCCTTCAGCTGTCAACCCTTGTATGCAAGAGCTTGAGGTTATTCAATTTTCCGTTTAGTTTAGAGCCAGTGGAACTATGGAAAGATTTCTCACTCAAAAACTTTTAGTTTCAAATAACCTGAAGCTGTTATGAAAGAAATGATGTCGTCCAAACACCCACGGTATAAAGGGTCACCTAATATCCATCCCTATGTGATGACATAGTCATAAAGAAGTACAAGTACGCTAAGGGTACCACTGAGCAAGAAAGGACTTCTTGAAGAAATATATCATTGTAACGATTGAAGGAATGACATGATAGTAAGAAGTATAGCTCAATGGTATAGGTACGAGATCCCGGGATTTAATCGAAGGTCGGGAGATCGTTGCTCACCACCATCACCATCACTTACTCATATTTTCCCTTGTTGCCCTTCCAAGTGGGGGGTTTGAAAAACCAACCACCTTACACTTACATTTAGCTTTTTATGAATGGAGAAATCTACTCTTATCGTTCTCCTTCCTTCCTTCCCATACTTAACCCAACTGTATCTGGGGTGAGATTTCACTCATCCTCCCCGACATTCAGGATGTAATATAAATATTAGGAGCAGTCCTTTGGGCCTCCAAATGGAATCGAAATACAGATACGCACGCAAACTCACTGGGGTCAATAATGCTCACCACCAAATTCTAACAAATTACCAAGGTGACCAATCATACCCTTACTCCGTTTCTCAAAATTGCTCAAATTCACAAAATATCACCTGAATATTCACCCATGAATTTTGCAACATGTAAATTGCAATAGTTCCGCACATACTGAAATTCAAAGTAAATTGACTATTCCAAACCCTCTTCAGAGTATTTTTAAGGACGTATCAATTTCTCACACCATATTTTGTGCATAGTTTTGGCAGAATAGGAAATTGTAAGGAAATCTAATAGAGAAGTAAACAATTGCTTTGGTTTTAATTTGTCCTAATAGTCACCTCACCTACTATGCATATAGTTATAGTCACTTAAATCTCAACCCACCCCATCCAAAGAATACAAAAGGGTTAAGTCATTGAATCATTATTTCCCCGAGTGGAATAAAGTAAAAGGACAATTTATTTACTTTATTTAGTCATACGCACGACCAGTCCTCCCAACTCACAAGGAAGGTACACCAAGTGTTGGTCGAGTTGAGTGTCGAGGGCTATGCTACTTTGAAGACCATCCAAAAGGATGG
>JAQFYE010004503.1:0-13298 GCA_034694305.1 Protaphorura glebata
TGCACATGGGAGAGATACAAATCGTTTTTGGACCACCTAGTGGAACAGAAAAGCTTCGCTACGCTACGCTCGCTTAAAAACGTCAAAACTACACAGGTTTGGTGGACTTGATGGATTGCTGTGCAATTTTAAACAGTCTATGACGGTACAAGCAAATCTGATTTAACCAAAAATGTCGATATTTTCTCACTAATTTGAGTTAAAAGTAAGGGCATCGGACAGTTTCGAATTAGGATAAAAGTTTTACTTATCGCATAAATATTCTCTGGCTTTTGCCTGGTATGATGCAAATTAATGTACAAATTAATACAGGCTCTTATGGATGGTCTCTGTAAAAATACAAGACTCCAAGTCCTGGAACTCCGCGGAAACAATATTCAATCGACTATGATAGGAACACTGGCAAAATTCCTAAAAGTGAACAACCACCTTCAAAAGTAATTTTCTCTTTTTAAACCATAAATAGATTAGAAAATTAGTCATTCTAATTCCAAAATATCCATTTGTCTCAAAGATTACTACTGGAATGGAATTGCTTGGGAACATCTGCAGATCATTTTCATTATTTTTGCGAAGCCCTCAGGGTAAACACTGGATTGCAATGTTTGGATCTCCGAAATAATCAAATTGGGCCAGAGTGTTCAGTGGATTTCGCATCAGCTTTGAGTAATAATAAAGCACTGAAAGAATTGGATCTTCGTTGGAATTCCATTGGCTTGGCCGGTGCAAAAGCAATATGGGAGGCTCTCCGCATTAATTTCACCATCATTAAAATTTATTTATGTGGAAATTATATTCCTGAAGAGGTTGTGCGGTGCATCGAGGATTGCTTGAAGCAAAAGAGTGAAAGAGAAGCAATGATGGAAGAATACGCTCAGAGAACGTAAGACTTACGCTCTAAGATATATTTATATCTCTGAACTATAGATCTCTACATGCTCAGGACGCCTTATGTTTTGCAGTGGATCTGATTTTTAACATGAAAATATTTTACCTTTGCAGAACGCTTCTTACAAGACAACTTCAAAAAACCGAAAAACAACATCAAAGCGAAATTAATACGATTGTTTCAGTATTTGATGCGGAAGAGGCTGAACTCAAGGACGCTATCAAGTGAGTAATGATTCATACATTTTTCATTTTTACATTCACACAACCGTATTATACAGCGAAAGCTGTCACAGGGACATGAGTGGGTAAAAATAAATTCGTTCGCAACAGGCTGTTGTTGCGACTAACATTCATTTACTGCTCAACTGTTTGAAAAACATGATGAGAAAGTATTTCCCAAGCAAGCATCCATAAATTTTCTACCTTGTTTTTTAAACGGACGCCGTTTTCCTCCAACTAACAATTTCATTCGATTTCCAATTTTGCAGAGAAAGTCACCAGCAAATACTTGAAATGGACGACAGACTCAAAAATGTGACAATCAAAAATCACTCCTTGTCTCTCACGGTAAATGATTTTATTGTTACTTCGAAAATTGTACTGCAGAAATCATTTCATATCTCTAAAATCACGATTATGTCCTTATTTGCGTAAAAGATTTGTCTCAACCGAGTATTAACAGTCTGGATTCCAGACTTTCGACTGTATACACTATTTATTCTCTATTGCGGAGAAAGTGCTATGCTGAAGGAAGATACTTCAACATTGCTCCGTGCTTTCATTGCTTTCTCCATTATAACATTTTCTCAATGCTTTCTTCTGTGTACTGTAGTGTCTTCCAATGAAGAGATTTTCTTCAGAACACGTAATATTCTCAGCAACACAGCTTGATTGGAAATGGGAATTGTTCTAATAAAACCCGTTCTCCAATAGAACCCCGATCTCCAAAAGGGCCCATGTACTTTCACTCTCCACTCTTTCTCCATGCACCCTTATGGAGAAAGTGGAGAAAGCGATTTAGCTCACCGATACTGTAAAAACAACTCCAGAGTTTAGAAGTTTTACCTTATATATCAGAATGGGTGTTTCCGTAACTAATTTCTGGTACTAACTCAAAAAATAAATGTGTTTAAATTTGACGAATAAAAATTGTACACAGAACATTCGACTCTGTCCTAAAATATAACTTTTCTTCCAACGTCTCCTGCAGGTTGAAAAACTTCAAACAACTATACATTGCTGTCTAGAGAAGGAAGAAACACTTCGAAAAGCTTTGGAGATGAAGGAAGAACACAGCGAGCACTTGGAATCTCTTTTCCGAACGGAAATGGAAAAGCTAAAAATCAGTTATGAATCCCGATTAGTATTAGCTGGGGAAGACGTAGAAGAAAAGGATAAGGAAATTAGAGTTTTGGGATCTCGTCTGTCCAAAACAGAGACTCAACTTGAAATCAAGTCAAATGAAGTCAATGATTGCTACGACAGATTAGAAGCTATGAAGAAGGAGTTGACAGAGAGTCGAAAAACTTACGATGGTATGAATAATATCGTGCAAATAATGCTGGGAACTGTTTGGTTAATTTTTATTAGTGTTCATAAGAAGGCATGAATTTATCTGTAAATTAAAATAGATATTCGCGTCAAAAGTTGTTAAAGACCTGATGATTTCAGAGTAGTTTAGTTGAAACACACTTCCGACTTTTTACAAATATGAAGCTGACTCTGGAAAAATAATAATTCCGTCCCTTTATTATTCTTTTAAAAAGTTGGACTCATTTCGAATCCCGAAAAAGCTCCAAGACTTCGAAATATTTTTACATTCTGATCCTAGGTCCGTGAGCAATTCTAATTATTATCTAATAAAATGATTTTTGGAGATTTTCAATTTCTAAAACTTCCAAAACTGGACTACAGAAATTGTAGATTAAGTTGGGTAAAGTATTTCCTCTGGTAAAGCCCGGTCTCCATTACGACTCGAGTACTTTCCCCTACTTTCTCCGTGCACCATAATGGAGAAAGTGGAGAAAGCGACTGAGCTGGAAAGTAATTTTGTTAATAGAAACCCGGGGTTCTGATAGCGGAAATACGGTATTTTTGTCCATCCGTTATAAGCGACCACTCCGACCGCTCAGATTGCAAACTTATGACCGGATTAGAATTTATGTCCCAATTACCTAATTAAAATTAAGTTCATCCGATGGAAACCTTAGCGTTTAGCTGTGTGTGTGTGCCCTCGTTGAATTCAACTTTTTACCTAATCAAAACACTTCTTGGGATACAGAAAGACTCAAAGCTGAAAAGGAAAAATGGAATCACTGGAAAGACGAAGTCGAGACTGCGGAAAAAAGGGAAATCCATATGTTGGAAGACGAAATCAAAGAAATACAAAACAAAATGATGGAACACATCAAGGCTGTGGAGAAAGGAAAAACAGATGCAGAAGATGAAATTCATCGGTTGAAAATTTCTTTCGTAACTCATAAAACGGAGGCAGAGGAAGAATTGTCGAGACTTCGATTCAAATTGAAAGCAGACAACGATCATGTCTTGGAAAGTTATGTGTCACAAGTGGGTGGGATGAAAGAGCAAGTTGAGAAGCAAGAGAGTGAGATTCAGCGACAAAATTCTTTAATTCGGAAATTAGAGAGTGAAAATACAACATTTGGACGACAGAATGAGAATCTCCGCCAACAAGTCTCTCATATGGAATCGGTACGAAAAAAAATTAAAGCAGACATTTTTATAAAATTAAGGGTCTGCATTCAAAATTTGTCTGGACAGGAATTGAATGAAAAGGAAACGAATGTCCACACAGCCTTGTCTCGTGCTAGAGGGGACGTCAAAGAGCAAATGGAAAGATTGGGAAAAGAAGAAGAAGCAAACAAAACTCTGAGGGCAGAAGTTCTTGAACTTCAAGAACAGGTTAATTTTTTATTTTTTATTTTTATTCTTGATTATGGCGCCACGTTAGTATTATTGGACATTAGCAAGTCCGTATGAAAAAAAAACTGTAATGGTTCTCTACCTACTATTGCACCTAACAAATTAATAAATTAGTGAATCTCCACAGATCGCAACCTTAACACTCAAGCAAAATCGTGAAAGTCAAGAGAAGTTCTCCGAAATGGACCACTGGAAAACTCAGGTCGAAAGACGTGAGGACGAACTCTTCCGTCTTAAGTACTTACAATTTCCTCCTACTAATATTAAACTGACCTGACTTAAAATGTTAACAACTTTAAATATTTAGGGAAGAAGATATGCGTCGAGCAGCACTTCTTCATGAAGCATTCTTGGCTTATATGCGCTCAACTTCCGCTGCGACCGGAATTCCACTGCCACCTTCGCACTACACTACAAATTCTGAAAATAACCCGATCAATATTCTGACCCAAAGTGGTACTGGAGATGGACCACCTACACGACCTCCACCACAATCTGATAAATAAACTGAGAATATATTGAAGGGATTTCCAGAATTCACTATTCCAACCCTTCCCATGTGTTCCAAATGTATCTGTGATTCAGGAATTAACCTTCTCGTTCAAAAGTTGAAAATATGATTTAATAAATCAGCCTTCTTTTTATTACTTTTTCTAATCATAAGATTTTTCTCGAATATTAGGCGATAAATCACAATAATTAAGGTTCAAACATAGTAGAGTTGAATAAGAAAGATATAATTATACATTGCGTTCATTAAAAATAGACTGTATGACGAAAGTCGAGCAAATTGGCCACATGCATTGTCTTCGTAATTCTTGAAATCTTAATCTAAAACTTGTACTAATTATATTATGACGAATTATAGTAATATCATATCAATTATTCTGTCACACGACAAGACCAGTAATACACATACATGCATGAAGTAAATGCCCATCAAAGTAATTCAATTAAATGCATTTTGAAGGTAAACCCTTCAAGTTCATAAGATTCAAACGAGTCAAAAATATAAAAACAAATTCACACTAGTTCGCTGTCGCTCATAGTTGCAACTCTCCCTGACTCTACTCTGACTCAAACCGTGCCATCAAAAATTTAAAATTTAAGACACCGAAAAACTGTAAGTGATTAGTGATATCGTTATTTTTGCACATAAGGCGAAATTCATTGCCGGCAAAGTTGGAAAGTATACGGAAGGTCGGATGAATTACAGTCACAGTACCTGGAAAATGCCTAACTTAATTCATTTTTACAAGATTGGAGAATCAAGAATTTCTTTAACGTTATTTCATTATATTACTTGATCTCAGCCGAAATTGCAAACATAAAATTCTGACCAATAATTTGGATTGAGGGTGAGGCAACAAACTTTTGGCAGACGATTCTTCTTGACGTTTGGGTCTGAGAAAAATAAATCTTTGGGGTATGGAAAATCATAATTAGAGTAACATCATCATGGAAGCTCAGATTAATATACTGTGGACAAATTGTGAGATGATCTAACATGTCATTATATGTACTCATGATCGTTAGGTCGAAGATTTGACAAGAATACATCATGTGAGCAGAAGTCAGTTAAAACAAATAGCGATGTTGATTTCCGAGTAGATGCCAATCAGCACAAATTAACACTTCGTTGTTCACAGTGATGACTAAAATATAATTATTCTAATCGATTTATAGATACGCTTGATACTGATATCTCTCATTTCTTTTCCTCACCGAATTATAATTGTCTCAACTCTAATGTGACCTGAATACTTTCTAGCTTCTTCCAATCATAGCGCCCGCAAAATCAATTTTCTCGTCAATTAAAATAAAAAATATTACACTAAAATTCTTCAATCTCAATCTGACAAAATACGTGTCATGAATCAATTCACCGCAAATTCTAATATTATGCGAACGAGTTAAACCTTAAACTGTTTCGACAGCTCCCTTTTTCTTTTTTACCCCCTGGTTAAAATTATTGGAATTTGTATTGTTATATAAATTGGGAGACCTGTTTACAGAAGTCGATGCCACAGTCATGAACGAAGTTTCAGATTGTGGAGTAGTTACAGCGGCATCGCCCTCAACACGACTATTTATTACTTCCGGTGTACCCCTGGGCTTCACAGTACTGTTTTCACTAGCATTAACTGTAAGGTTCAGCCCCAATCCTATGGGATGGTTTACTGGAGGTGAACTGGACGTTGATTGCGAGCTTCCACCTGTATTCCTGGAAAGATGAAGATGACCCCTTCCTGTCCGAATATTACCCAATGGAATTTCTTCTTCATGCAATCTCATAACCGACGGAGAGCTTTCTCTAGATTTCCGATTTCTGGATTTCTCTAAAGTAATCCATCAAGAAACAAATTCCGCAATAAATGACTCTGACCGTATCATATTACAGTAAAATACGTTTTCACAAAGAAATCTAAGAAACGTTAATTATAGTGAAAATAGTGTGTGTAATGTGTATTGTACTCAATTTCACTAATTAAAAAAAGACACTTTACTTCTTACAGTAGAATCGTTTAGATGAAAACCTTGTGCAGCAGATTATACATTTTTAGATTTTCGTTGAGAAAAAAGATCTTACGTTCAGAATTGGAAGTCGAATTGGAAGATGGTTGTTTAGTAACGACAGCGATGGCCGATCCAGGAAGAGTTTTGGATGTATGATTAAATAAAGGACGTTCAGAGCGGGTCAACGGTCTTCCTATTTTTTATGAATTCAGGCTAGTCCCCAATTAACACATCAGATTTCGATAAGGTTTGTTCAATGAAAGAAATAGTTACTGTTAGGCTTCCTTAAAATCTGCGGCGGTGATGGACTCGTACCAGTAAGATCTAACATCTTAGCAATCATGTGTAGTTTCCTCTGGCGTGCCTTTTGTTTTCCTTTGACTAGTCTACGAATTATTAAAAAAAAAATAAGTTGTGTCCAGAATTATCAGAATCAAGTCCAAATAAAAGGTATTCACGACTTGTCACCTCTGTTTTGCTGCCATGCATCTGATGTGGTCATCAAAAAGGAATTTGGCGGAAAGAAGAGGTGTTTTACACTGAGAACCTCTTTGACTTGTTGGAGAGCTTTTGACTGTAATATGTAAGCACCTTGAATCGTCTTTGTCACCAAGTACTTCAATATCCTATAAAACCAGTACCAAATGATTTTCATTTTCCTCTGACATTTCACAAAATTTTGTGAGGCAAACCTGCAAAAATCCTACAAATTTCGCAACACCCCAACCCATTTGTTTGTGACTCGGTTCGACCAATATCAGCTGAAATACATCAATAACGAGGAATCTTCGAGTTTTGATGTTCTCACGAGTTATCACAGTACAAGCTAGCATATCACTGTTTGCTGTAAGAATAAAACAAAACAAATTACGGAATCTGATATAATATGAGCAATGTAATGTTCAAGTCTGTATGCATTGGCTATGAAACGAATAATTGTAAAAACAACGTTCCTGAAAAAAGGTTCTAAAACAAATCAACGAAAAAAAATTGTATTCGAAGTGGAATAATATAATGTTAAATATTCGAATAAATTTAATTAATTGGACGGTTGTCAGAAAAGCGAGATGGAAATTTTATGGAGAATCTAAGGTGCAATGTAAATTGCACTTGAACTAGACACTGCTCACAAAAAATTTTGAGGCGAGGAATTATCCATGAAAGAAAGAGATCATGCGTTTTCCTGGCTAAATATTACTGCGGTTGAAAGTATTTATATATGAGTAGGATAAATTCTCTACAGAATATATTTTCCACATTTTTTGTGAGAGAGAACCACCAGGTTGGGCTGTATTGGTCAACGTTAAAATTCATTCCCGCAATAACATAAACTTACTCAGATCAAGATTTTCCTCAATATGGACACACGTCTGAGTATTTGTTAATGGTAAATATGTTTCTGACTCATTCCTGAGGGCCAAAGATAACTTCCTGAGCAGAAAGTAAACACGCATTGATCTTCGACTTCTTTCGACCTCACCACAAGGAAGTCGTTTGTCAAAACTGATTCCAGTGAGTGGAGAACCAACAGGTGGTAGTAAAAGATTAGAATCCATCATCTGAAATTTAAATAATATTAGACATTTTTTTAATTGACTCTGCCGGTAATTGCTATGTTGAAGACAAAGGTTTGACTGTGAAAGTGACTGGGGTTGCCAAAAGCGGGTATGTAGGACAAACCAGGAGTGAAATCAGGACCTCCACTGCACGAACTGCTTCGACCAATGTTTATGTTTACCTATCACCATGTGGGACAGAAACACTACGGTTTTAAAATTGAGTGGAAGAAATACGAAAAATATTTCATCGACTTGTCTTGGTTTACCAGATAATGCAGTTTCTTCTAGAAAAAGTTTATTAACCTTAGAATTTTTTAAAGCATGAAGACAGAGATTTCTTAATCTAAGGATAAAATAATAGACTAAGATATGGGATAAATTACCAGATGCTCAATACTCATGACTTTGGCAGCTGTCATTTCCAGATACTCATCTTCAAAAACTTCAAGGAACATTTCATCACTTTTAAAATAATTTTGGAGAATGAGAATATTTTCCTCTCGAGCTCCTTCAATTGCTGCTAGATGAGGATCACCCAAACAGCTTGTTCCATCTTCATTCGTGACAGTCTTGAGGAGTAATGATATGACCAATTGAAGAGTTACCACTCGAACTTTACTTTCTAAAATTATAAAGATGCGCTGGTAAAATCATGAACTAACCTTCAACATCCAATCACCCAAACATATGGGACCCACAAGCGCACTACAATGTAAGTATAACGTTAGGAATTTATTACAAATGATCCAGATTTTGACTTCCTTTTGTATATGAATTCTCCGACTGGTAGTATTTAAAATTTATAAAAAATTTCCTGAAAGCAGTCAAGCTAGCTCTATTTGCGCGTTTCAGGTCCAGAATTAACTACTTTAACAAATTCTGATTGATCTTCGACAAATTTTACTTTACTTTATTCTACACTTCAGTTTTTTTAGAAAAATATATTTCAGATCATGTAAATTATTTTTACAGCCTTTTCGAAAAACTGGATGTGACTATACGTGACAACATAATGAAAGCAAATATTATTCGTACTTTTTCAGATTACATAAAGACATTGACAACCTTTGAACCGCGGTCCGCGGTAGAAAAAGTAAGAGTACGCGAAATTTCGATTTTAAAATCTGGTAAAATTGAAGCTGACTAATAAAGTAGCTAGCTCCCCTCGTAAGTGAAATTAGTGAATATATTACCGTATTTGACAGTGAATCCGATAATGGAGATAAGTTTGTCAGCTAATTGTATATTGTACTTGCTACAATTCGCTTCACTTTCTTCTGACGAAGCCTGGACAGGTGCCCCATCAGCACGAAAGAAAGCGTTGATTAGCTCTGGGTCGATCCCTGATAGGCAAAAACAAAGTCTCAGATTTAATTGACACCCATATTAAAAAAAAGCACAAAATAATATAAATATAAATAAAAATAATAGTAAATTAAAATCCAGTAGCAATTTAAGTGCACAGAATGACAAGCCTACCATCTAAGACACGGCACGGAAGTAAGCCCAACCGAGTATAGTGCAAGTGGCGAAGTGTGTATGCAGGAAAACAAACAAATTCATTTTATCATACTTAATGATGGCATTATCCGCAATAGTTTACAGATTTAAAATTACGTCCTAACTATACTATGGATTAATCAGTGTAATTTTATGGACTGTCAAAGACTCACACAGACCACAGACCACAGTTTGACACTGTGTAACTAGCTGACATTAAGTTTCTAAAACTTGCAATTTCATAAAAATACGACACGCATTGTATAACACATGCGTTTTGTACGAACAGATGCATCTGAAGGATTTCTTTTTCCTCGTTCGCATTTCGTTACATCTACCATTTTGCACGATCATGACCTCATAGAAAAGTTTATGCTGAAGCCAATCGGAGTGGCTCTCACTACTCACTACAAATTAGTAGGAGTGAACGACGCACCACGCATTCCCGTTCATGCTATAATGCGCAGATCTCTGATATCTTCCAAAAAAAACCATCTATGTTCATATCAAAATATTTCATGTGCAAATTATTTGACAAATCGAAGGAGGCAAAAAAGCCATCCCCAATTTTAGCGTTATCCAGTTAGTATTCAAACTAAACTTCTACGGATTTGAAAATAATTCCTTGGATTATTGGATTAATGAAGTCGGGTATCCCATTTATTTGCGAATCTGAATATTCCATTGACAGAAAATGTTGGGTCAATATTGCAAAAGTCAGTGAGACATTTTTCAATGCCATAGTATCCTATTGTATTAAAACGGGAACAAGAACTCTAAAATCCATAGCTCATCATCATGAGAAATAAAAAATTGTACAACGAAAATTACATTATCAGAATACTCGACTTCACCAATACAAAAGGAGGGTTGAGGTCATTCCTGATTTTACACTTACATATTGTACCCTGCTAAACAGTTCAATCTAGACGGAACATTCACAAATTTTTCATACCTTCGAAAATTAGTTTCTGGGACTATTCTAAACATCAGTATCATTATCAATATCATATAAGTGAGTCATACCTGAGTTATCGTAAAGAGCTTGCAATAGTCCCAATGAAAATAAGGCAGCGTAATCATTTTCAACTAAGTCAAGGGATTCGAAAACACTGGCTAGAAATGGACGCCGACTCAAATCTGGGTCGAAAGGTTCAATGTTTCGAAACGACTCGATAATATTTCTGGAAGTATCTAGAAGTGAGTCCGCAGGAGACGCAGGTATATTTTCAGTTTCTTTATCTTTATCCTTTGGGCTAGGGGTACGGAGTGGACTGGAGTTTTCTTCAACAGAAGGGCAATCCGTTCGAGCTTCAACCTCCGCTTTCGTTGCCGTCAATGGAATAGCAGGGCAAAACACTTCTGGTTGAAACTCAAAAATTGTTTCATTTCCATTTAAGATTATACTGGCTAAAACTCTGACTAGAGGCGAGTGAGTCATTATGAGAAAAACTTGCGAAAGGAGGAAAAGTGCTAAAATCCGACTAACTCTCGGTGTCAGTGGAGTTTTCACCTGCAAACAAAGCAAGTAGAAAAATTATTAATTTTACAACTGGTTTTCCAACAAATATCATCTCAACGAAAGTGCAATAGCGTCAGTAATAAAAAACCTGTATAGTCGTAGTAGTTTCAACGTAGTTAGACCTTGACCTGATTCTGATCTAAGTTTATAAAATGGCTTTCATCTCAGTTCAACACTATCATCATGCGACAAACGATACAATAACAATAATATTTAAAATATTAGGGACTCACCGAAGAGGCGGCTAAACCCCTGTCCAAAGAGGTAATATAGAGAGGAACAAATAATCGATGGAGCAAATGCTCTGTTAAAACTTGATTTAAATCATCAATCCTTAAACATAATATATCATTCAGATAATGTAGATGATCCAAATGTTCAGCCACAAGGTCAGCTAGCCGCGGCCTGGCTTCGTGACTAAAAACAGAAAACATGTGCTAGAGTCATTACCATCAAAATTTAATCAAATAAATGAAATTACTCTGCGTTGTCAAGAATGCAGGAATTCAATTCAAGAACGTGATTCCCAATGAACCACACCAAATTAGAAAAGTATGGAGCAGCCGTTTTATCCCGAATAAACTTCAACATTGATTTGTCTCGAACTCGGTAAACGTTGAGCGTGAGAGTTCTAACAGCAATTCGGACCATACTTTCGCCATTATTGAAAAACTTGATTGCTTCCGTGTAGAGGGGAAAGTCATGCGTGTGCTGGATAAGGAAACAAATATTAATGAGTACTATACTATATTATTTTTATTTAGTACTATACTATACTATTTTTCAGTTAAATAAATTAAAGTTTTGTTTACTATTACATAAACAGAGTAATGGCAATATTTGGCAAAGCAATTTTTAATAAACCTTCAGAAAAAAAATACACAGCACAAACAGTATCGACTCATGCAAAGCTGCAAGAGCTGTTTAGCATGTACCGTTAAAGTACCGAAAAAATAAATGCTATCTTACCTCATTGTAGAAAAAGTGAATTGTATGAGAGTTCAATTTAAGGGACAGAGTTTTCAAAAACGAGATGTAGTAAGCCTGAAATAAAATAAAATTTTAGCCCTATGATTTCAAAATTAACCAGAAGGATTATAAGGAATATTTTGATAATTATGTTAAGGAAACTTATCTTGAATAAGAAAAGATTATTACCATGACTTCTTCATCAGAGAAATCGAACTTATGGACAATAATTGAATTTACATGATTGTTCGACAACAGGTAATCTGTAAAAAAAAATTAAATCGTAAAATAAGATAAAATAAAAAAAAACTTAAAATTTAATATCAGTTGTAATCCAGAAACCACCTTTCCACTTACATAGCGAGGTTTCATTACGGATATTCTCGAACAGAATATTGAGAGTTTGCAGCAGCTGCACACAAACATAGCTGCCGCACTTCTGCTTCATAATTTTCAAGAAAAATGACAACATATTTTTCTCCAGGAAAAAACTAAAAAAAGAAGTAAATCATTAGAATACATACACATATCTAGGATGATTGCATCTTTCTCTAGATAGAAATATGAATGAGTAATAAAATAAGTTTGTTTACTCAAAAACAGTAGAATCATTCTGATCACCCCATATGAGAATTTCTGCAATGGACCTTAGGGTTTCAACCAGAAGACTTCGATTGGTTTCACTCACCGTCTGGTTTTTTGACAAAACATTGTACAAATACCTATTTTGAGATATAATAGAATTGATTAGAAATTCCGATATAAACACAAAAGTTCATGTTGGGGAGCGCAGTATATTCTGAAAAATATTTTCACAACTTACATACAGACTTATTATTTTCAAATTATCTATAAGTTTAAAAAGTTGCCGAAAGGACATCTAGAGGCACAAGCGATGTTTGGAACACTTTTATTTAGAAAAGAGTATCAAGTTTCGAGGTGGCCAATCCGGGTGGGTTTTCCTGAAGTGTGAACGCGTACACGCCATATTATATTAATTTATTTTTTGAAGGTTCCTTGTTCGACCATAATATATACCTTATGCTTAGTGCGTGCGGGACCTTGTCGTGGATTTTCTAACTTTGCGTAAAAGTGAGTATGACTATGTTTAACTAATATAGAGAATGTCTCCATATTAGTACGCTATGGTTTAACATTCTTAGAGCTAAATACATGTCTATGGGTTGAAAAGTATGAAGATAATTTCTAATAGTAATTCTAATCAAATTACAGTACAAAATACTAAATACTACTGATCATCCATACTCTTGTCTTAGGACACAGAAGGTACGCACATGAAGAAGACTAATGATATAAGGATATATTCTTTGAAGGCTTTCCACTCGGTTTGTATATTCAAATTAAGCATTTCTCGGGTTTCTCGAGTGTTGTTTTTG
>JAQFYE010004504.1:0-13298 GCA_034694305.1 Protaphorura glebata
GCTGTAAATAAAAGCTGAATAAAGATACTGCACAAAGGGCACGGGAAAAGATCCCCTGTCAGAATTGGCTGCATTTTCGGAAAATTGGCCCTCTGAACAACTTTTGTGAAGTTCACAATAAGAAAGGTCAGCTCTGGTGACCATAGGTCACCAATGCTTGACCTTTGGATCCCTGATGACGTAAAAACTGACCTCTACAAAAGTTGTTCAACTCAGTGAGACAAGCAACTTCTCCCGCTACCATTTTTATCTCCGGTCAACACCCGAGGTCACAGAACAATGTCAACATCACGGTCATGAATCAACAAATTGACTTATGACTTCAGGGGTTGACCGCAGAAAAGAATGGTACAGGGAGAAGTTGCTTGTCTCACCGAGTGGAACAACTTTTGTAGGGGTCAGTTTTCACGTTATCAGGGAACCAAAGGTCAAGCTTTGGTGACCTCCGGAGGTCACCAGAGCTGACCTCTCTTATTGTGACCTTCACAAAAGTTGTTCAGAGGGCCAAGGCTTTCTGAACCCTTGGCATTTTGGATATGCTTGAACATATCCAAAATGCAGCCAATTCTGACAGGGGATCTTTTCCCGTGCCCTTTGTGTGGTATCATTTTTATATACTCAAACGGTAGTCTCATTTACAATTTTAGAAATAGAAACCGGTCCCGAATATAAACCGGGTCTGGCGGTGGCAAAAAAAATAGTAACCCGGGTTTCTGTTCGGGGATTTACGGTATATTTGAATTTTTGCGGGATTTTCCTCCACCCTCGCAAAAATCGGGTTACACGGAGTTACATGAATAGGACCGTTCTAGATTAGAGAAAAAACATAAAAAAACAATCTGAAATTTCTAACTCTATGGGTACAACAGTCCATCCACCATTCTTTCAATACAATTCATGTACTCCATTAAATCCTTGTCTTCCCTCATCGTCTCTCTCATGTATTTGATACAATTTCTAATATTTATTGTCTGACATAATATACAGTATACAGTTCCGAGGACAAATGTGATAATGTAAAGCCTCATGCAGTTTAGGTTTTGGTAGTGAGGAAATATTTGAAATCATGTGAAGACTGGGGTCAACTTAATGTCTGTTTTGATTGGTTTCAATGATATGAAATTGAAAATTGAGTTTATAATTTTGGAATTCGGATGATTTGGAACTGTCTAGACCAATTTCGGTCTACATAGTAGGGTACTGTTCTTACAATTGAAAAATCCGTCTCATTTTTTACGAGAAAGTTCCTGTGATGTTATGAAAATAACAACACCATTTCTCACGAATTTCTTTTAATTAAATCTTCGTTTTTTTTTTAAATTAATTACATAGACTACGACTAGTATTGTCCGATGGCTTACACATGGTCCAAGGTTGTCCGTGCATAGGAAATTGAAATATTGAAGCCTCACCTCACGTACCAAGAGAGACTACGTGTTTCTTGGTAATTTTGAATGATTTTTAATTGTGTTATATGCGAAGGTACGTACTTGTGTGAGACCTTAATTACTGATTACGTGGGAAGGAAATTTAAATTAATTTACTGACGGAGAATCCAAATTGCACAAGAGTAAAAAATAAAACCTCTTTAGACAGAGTAGATATGTGTTCCGGATCAAGACATGCATGGATACTACGTATAGCTAGATTTATAAATGAATGATGAATTTATAAAGATTAAAAATGCAAATCAATTTATTAACGAATTTGATCCTTGTATCCTTGGATTAGGAAAAACTTGGACACGTGTGTCCAAGTCTTCACTAGGCTATATTCTAATTACTAGTTTGAAATATATAATATACACACTTGATCGGTATTCGGTACTGTGTAAGTAATATTTTATATCTATACTAAAACAGAATTACACGTGGGAATATACAGAAGAGAGACCGTCCGGGTCTTACGTGTTCTTAATTATTTTGATGGAATGGCAATTATCAGATCTGATTTGAGTGATTAGGATTTAAAGAAATCCAGTTCAAGAGTAATTGATATTGGAATATAAACTAGATGGATTATTGAAAAGCCACAATTTTTGAATTGGTTTCTCCGTAGCGTATTCCTCCAAATCCAGCATAGGCGTAAATCTCTCCATCGTAAACCTCTTGTAAGATGGAAATGTAGTTCAAAAGCTGTTGATCATCTGAGTAGTATTGTTTGAGTAATTTGATGGCAATTTTGGCATCATTCAATGCATCTGTGAGTGATTTGAGTGATATATCGAATGCATCCTGGAGTAAAATCCCTTTGTCAACTACATCTATCAAAATATTTGAGTCTCGAGATAGATTCTTTTTGATGTCTCTAACTATGCCATACACATCATTCATCGCATAACTTGCAATCCCCATATCTGTTAACAATTTTTGAAACAAAATATCCAAACGAATTTTGTCGTCTAATTGAATACCAGCGAGGAGTGCTCTAAGTTCAATGATTTGTATTGTACCATTTTGATACCCGCCAAAAAATGACCTACCACCTGATGAGAATGAGATTTGTCCATCTCTCTCTTTGTACCGAAGTAAAATATTCCCACGCATTGCATTCTGCCCAGCAATGATGTAGGCTTGATTATTTTCCAGGTATCCTGGGACTAACTTAAAACACGGCTCAGTCATTTTAATTAAATAATGAATGATTGGTTCTAGAGCTGGGGCTATGAGTGGTGCCTCGTCTGGTGACTTGATAACCCCTGTCAAAACCTTCCTTATTACTTCGCTCGTGTTTTTAGCAACAGAATAATCCGGTTTCTCAATCTCACTCAAATTGTCGTACATATCATCCACGCCGGCTGCAGTGATCAACATGCTTATGAATATCTGGATATGTGGTGTATCGAAATCTTGATTTGGATACGTGAGCACTACCGTCCTCACAATACCCTTCATTTTTGCCATTATTACTTCATCCAAGTCATCCGGGAATAATTCAATGTACTCGGGTAATTTTTGTCGGACGAACTCATCCAGTCGCTGAGGAAACTGAGGATCATCAAGGAGGGTCGGTTGTTTGTTGTTGTAGTGTCCGTATGGTAAGAGCAATGGAATCACTCCACACAATTTCTCAGCGCTCCCAAAATTAGAGTCCTTCACGGGAGGGAGTCTGAATGACATCCCGATCTCAGTCCCGACCGTCAGCCCTTCTTCACATCTCTCTCCGCCGGACAGAAACATCTAAAACAGTTAAGAAAAACTAATCAATTCGAATATAACGAAATGAAAAATCCTAAATAACCCTTCAGATTCCTATTATTTTTTCCCATACTCAAAATGTCTGATTCCGATTCACAAAAATCTTCGGTTTCAACTGTGACTTATATTTTGAAAAATATGACTAAATTATACTATGATAAGTGTAATTATAATGAATCATAATAAGTACTGCAAATATTGAATTCTGATTATTATCCCTGAATTCATATCTGATTTTGTTTTTGTAAATTTCTGTAGTCATTTCTAAAAATTTGGTAAAAAAAATAATACTTACATTTAGTATATACTTGCAGAATTGTACTGAATGTAAAAGCAGACTAGAGGATCTCCGGATTTGACTCGTTAAGTTTTGCTCGCGTGAACTCTTTTATATCACCCCAATTGCGTCATTAATTTTGTTGAAGAAGGTACGCATTTTCTTGACAAGGATTTATGGTTTAATTTTACGAGGGAAAGACCTGAGGTGCTGGTCCGACCTAGACCTGTTACACATTTTTTCGTACCATCTGAGATTCCCTGACATGAAAAGAGTTATTATTCGTCTGTTCAAATGTGGTACTTTTTTTTGGCCCATCTTCAAAAATTTGTTTTAGAAAAGCCTGAGAAACCTCTGAAATTTATTAAATCGTGTGTTAAAATGCTTGCTGTTTCTGGCGTACTTCATTTCGCGTCAATGTTGAGAGGTTCCATTAGATTAACTTCTATTACAGAGAATTTTGAAAAAATTCGAAATAATTTTTTCGTCAAGATTTTGACTGGATATAGCAAAGAACATGAATAAGAGTCACAAAATCTTGTCGAAAAAAATTATTTTAGATTTTTTCAAAATTTTCTGTAATTCATCTTAATGGACATCTCTCAACATTAACGCGAAATGAAAACCGCCAGAAACCACATGCATTTTAACACACGATTTAAAAAATTTCAAAGGGTTCAGAATGTTTCTAATCATGTTTTCGAAGATAGGCCAAATAAATTTCCACATTTGAACAGGCGCCTTTTAACTTTATTCATGTCAGGGAATTCCCAATTGGTGTGAAAAAGTGTATGACGGGTGGACGGGTCTTAGGTCGGACCGGCACCTCGGATCCTTCCATTGTTAGTGTATTGAAGAACTCCCTTGAGTATTCATTCCTTGACGGCTGGTATTAATTAATCAAAATCACACATTAATTCTTACAATCCCTGGGAATGACGAATTCCCATAGTTTTCCTCCTTTATTTCATCATTAATTCTACTAACACTGTATTCATGTGAGCATGTATGTGTGAGCTGGATTTGCACGCCAAGGTTGATTTGCTGCATATTTTCTCAGACCAAGCGAGAACATTTTAATTTTAATTCAAAATATAGAAAATTATAATATCCTGGTGTCTAACTTGACGCGGATAAAGTAAGTTATTCCCCACAATTAATTCAATATTTCAGTATTTTATTCCATAGTAAAAATATAGGATTTATTACTATTAAGTAGGTGATCGTAGTTATTTCTTGCAATACAACCTCTTTTGACGTATACCTTCCTTTTAATTGTCGAAGGTTAAAATTATGTATGTATGTTACAGATAAAACCCGAACTCCGTTAAAAGTAGAATTTCCTAGTTAGAACCCGCATTATCTGGGCGAGATGGGGAATTCTAGTTTTAACTAGTTAAAATCCGATGTACCTAGATATAACTGGAATTAACCGAAGCCGGTGGTTAAAACCCAAAATCCTGTGTCTACTCGCGCTATTTCGGGTTGCATGTTCATCTTAACATTTTAGGAAGATTCCTACGCAGGCTGAATCGGTTGTTCT
Source organism: Protaphorura glebata (assembly GCA_034694305.1). Lineage (NCBI taxonomy): Eukaryota > Metazoa > Arthropoda > Collembola > Poduromorpha > Onychiuridae > Protaphorura > Protaphorura glebata. The sequence continues at coordinate 5,018 of JAQFYE010004504.1, forward strand.
GTCCATTGACCCCTGACCCGTCAGATGACCTCTCAGAACGTGTGTTTCAATATGGCCGAGTGACATATCGGTTTTGAAGAGGATACGAAGGGGATTTCAAAAATATATAACGTGTTCATCAACTCCGACCTCTAGTCCGGTCAGGTGACCTCTTACCTGCATGATACGAAGGGGATCACTGAAATACATAATATGTTGTGAGTAAGTTATTTACTCATGACCGATTTTTCATGTGCGTCATAAGTTAATAACAAAAAATCTTAGAATATTCATTAAATTTTAATTTCCCATACCTGAACTTACAATTTTAAAATTACCATACTCCAACAAAATTTGAGAGAAAAATGACTGAGGTAATGAGTTAGTGTGGGAAAATTATTACATTATGGCGAGACGTCAAGTTAAAAAAAAAACAAGGATATGTCTTTTTTTTCATTTTTAATAATAATTAATATTGTCTCGGCTTGTGATACATGCGTTGAGAGTCGAGTGTGAGAATGTGTGATTTATTTTATTATCGTTCGTGATTCGTGAGCTAAATAGACAAGACAAATACTTTTAAAAATCCCATATCATGTCAAATCACAATCACGTTCAGGATGGAGTGAAGTTCATATTCATATTATTCTGTACTGGCTGAGTCTGTTGAGGGATTTATGGCGAGACAGGACCGGTTCATACAGGGATTCAAATATCTTTCAACATTTCGAGAATCTAATCGTGTCAGTAAGATATCCTTGCGACAGGGCTATTGTGCTATGGTGCACACTCTTAACCATCCTTTCCAAATTTTGAGAAGCGCAGGGTTTAAAATATTCAGATTAAATCATTCGACAAAACTTGAAACACAAAAAATATCAAAATTCGGATCCTCAAAATAGTGCCGGCGCGACGGGTGTGCCAGAGGGTGCGCTGCAGCTGGGTGGGGACCCCGCCCCAGAAAAACCACTAGATGAATTCAATTAAAATGCTAACTTAAGTAGTTGCTTATAAATAAATATTCTAAAAGGCTCGAAGTACAGGGTTCTCAATAAACTTGAAGCTAAACCAAGTAGTGCTTCAACCGTTTCGTTCATTTCGTTTCTTGGTGGAAGCGGAAACGAAACGGAAACGAAACGCTTTCTGAAAAAGAGAAACGGAAACGAAATTTTAACATAGCAGGGCTTTTGAACCTTTTCGTTTCCGTTCCGTTTTATTTCGAAGTGGAAACGGAAACGAAACGGACTGGTCCGTTTCCAAAAAAAACGGAAACGGAAATTCGTTTCGAAACTGAACGGTTGGAGCACTAAAACCAAGGGTAGTTTCTAAACATAAGGTTGGTGCGAATGAATAATGGTTAAACGAGTTATGGACCTCCCGAAGTGTACATGTGGAAAATACAGGTTAATCTAGATTTAGAGAAAGAAAACCTCTAGGCGGTTAGTTCACAAAGGGCAACTTTTTGAAATTTTGAAAAAATTCAAACGTTGAGTATTTTAAAATCTCACTTGAATTTTTTCACTAATGCAACTACTTGAGAATTTCCATTTTCAAAAAAAATTAATATTGTTTTTTTCGGCCATATATTCGACAGTTTTTAAAAAAGTTGACATCATGATTTGGTTGAGGTGTCCAAAACACCAATCACCATCACTCTGTAGTTTTCACTTCTCCAGAAATTGGCTGCCAAAAAAGTTAAAAAATTCAACACTCCTTCTTAAAGAGCACGTATGTGAAATCGGTCTGACAGTTGAATAAATCAATCAATCAATCAATATGCGTGACCCTCTACACGTATAAAGAAAGTGTGGAATATTGGTGCTGACTACAGGGTGAGGTTTATATTACAGGGTGAGGTTTACATTGACAGGTTATTTATTTGACCACCTGTCAATTGTTCTCATTTGTTAACCACGCGCACTAAAAACTTAAAATTTGGAACATATACACAGCCCTTAAATTACTCTACCTGAAAAAAAATTGAAGATGCCGAAGAAATTGAATATTGAAGTGGATTTCAGGATTTGAAAAGTTTCCAAACTCCATCCAGTCTGGATGTCAGTCGATACATGAGCTTCAGTTTTAGGAAACCGAATCCAATGAAATCCATGGGACTGATTTCAGGGCTGTTGACAGGGATCTCTGCCATGGGAATGAATATCATTTGGAGTTTTGACCTCAAGTCTTCTGCGCAGGAGGTGGTTTTCGAGGATGCGCGCGACGAATCTGCGTCACGGTGGAAAAAAAAACTTTGACGGTCTCTTCCGAATATAATTTTGGAACTTTTATCTCCAAAATTGGCTTCAACACTTGCTGAATTGATTATTCCGAGTTACTTTTTACATTTTGGGTCACCTTGATGAGAGCGATGAGTCCACGACATGCAGGGTGACCAGATATACTTAATTCATAAGCATAATACTTAATTTACTCGCTGTATCCTTATATACTTAAATGGGTGAGAAAATACTTAGAACATACTTAATCAATGGACTCTTGCGAATTCCTATCACCTTACATAGTTTAACCAGGAAAGAATTGCTAAGATCGGTAACTGCTTACAAATTATCGCCGCGCTTCGCGTGGATTTCTTTATCCACAAATTGGCTTCTTTACGTCTTCCTGGATTTCTGGAGAACGAAGCTCGATCAATGATGATCAATGATCAAGATTCGATGTAAATAAAACGACACCAAAACTGAATTCGTTGTACCTAAAATGAACATCTCTCAAATACTTAATCGACAGTTTCAAAATCTGGTCACCCTGACGACATGGCACTGACAACCATGAATCGTCTCCCGAACTACCCGAACTTCACCTTTTGCTTGCATTTGTCGTCGATGAGGCTTTTTGCTCCACAGCGGGAGATGGGAGGCTGATATATTTGTGATTTCGATGAAATTCGACAGAGTAGAATATGTTAGCCAGTGTGCCGCGAGATACCGTGATTCCATCCTTTTCAATTTCCTTGACACTGCTTTCTTGAGAAACCATCCTTAGAAAGTTTTAAAACCTGAAATCCACTTCAACATCCAAATGTCTTCAGCATTTTGAATATTTTTTGAAAATTTAAATTTTTTTTTCCTGAAAAGTAATTCAATAGCTGTATATGTTCCGAATATCAAGTTTCTAGCGCGCACAGTTAAGAAAGAAGAACAATTGATAGGTGACCAAATAAAAAAGAAGACACCATGTATAATGGAACAAACTATATATATTCTTTAGCAAGGATGCATGATTGTCCTCTGAACTATGTCTGGTGTTGAATTGTTTGATGTATCAGCTGTATTTTATTAGAATCATTTACTTTAATCGTTCTTGTGAATGAGCTTCAATACTATTTAATGTGTGTGAATATTGTTGTCATTGACTCAACGTTATGGCGTAAGTACGAATCAGTGGGATGTCATGCTCTCATTCTCCCGAAATAAATATAAATAAATATGATTTGCAGTTTGAAGTGGAATCAATAGTATTTCGACTTGGAGAGTCTATCATTTATTTACATTGCTGAAGGTAGACATAATTGTGGAAGAAATATTTTATTACGACGAGACGTCAAATTAAAGAATGAGAAATTGTGTGATATTGAAGTGATTGAATTACAATTTCCTATTTTAATAAACATATTTTATATAATTCTATAATTTTATTCCGAGGATTGATAGAATTGGTAATGATTGGATGATGTGAACATTTGTAAGAAAGACATAATTTTCAGTCGGACATTTGAACAATTTTCAAGTTAGCATTGTTGTAGCGATTGGCATATTGATACCAGTACAACTGTCCATCCAACATTATTTCAGTACAATTGATGTACTCCATTAAATCCTTGTCTTCCCCCATCGTCTCTCTCAAGTATTTGATACAAATTCTGACATCATTGATTGTTTGACATAAATTCTTGAAGGATTTCCTCCAAGCCTCTCCTAATTCCATTCCATCATCCATTACTTGAGATAATATGAATGAGTCTTTGACTTGATCTAATTCAATGTCTCTATTTAGTCCAAATAAGTCATTCATAAAATTGCTCGCACTCCCCACCCCTACCTTCATTCTTCTAAATAATACATGTTTTCTTACAGCCTCGGACACTTTAGCATTTTGTAAAAGTGCGACATGTTCTAAATACCCAAGAATGGCTGCTTGGTAAGAACCAAACAAAACTCGACTCCCTTCAGAAAACCCGACACCATTCTCTAATTTTTCAGTGAATAAAACATAACTGGATAAAACATTGACCCACTCTTGTTTCACATATTTACTATTAGCTACAAAATCTGGAATGAATTCTTCACACATTTTCTTACTCTTCCAAATGAATCCATTCGTGGACTCAATGGCTTTGATTGGACTCGGCATTTCCTCCAAACAACTGTAAGCTCCATCACAAACATCCACTAAGAATTGCGTCATTTTCTTGATGTCTGTAAATTTGAGCGTCTTCGTTGACCCTTCACTCAATTGGTCACAGAGGTCATCAATCGCAAAGATTAAGATAGCCACAGAGATGAGGGATTGCATCCGATCCGTCTCAACATCTTCTAAAGGATGAGCACATGCTCCGAAGAGTATGAAATCCTTCAATTTTAATCCAACTTCATCATCCATTTCATTCTCCCATAAAGAATGGTACTCAGGGGTCATTTTTTTAATCAGTCGATTCAAACGTTCGGGTTCCGTCAGAATGGATGGGTGTTTGTAAGTCCCGTAAGGGAGCAGGAGTGGAACCACTCCACTCACTTCACCTGCGTCACCATAGATGTCATGCTTCAAAATACCTTGGTTGAAGGACAAACCGATTTTAGACCCCATTTGGATTTGGATTTGAGATGAGTCAACCATTTTTTCTTTCAAGGAAATTCCACAATTTTGAGATCTCTGACTTCGTAATGAAGAGAAATTTGAAGTCTTCTGAAGATTTGGCGGTTATTTTTATCGAGTTATGGGGTCACGTGCGGCCAGGGCGAGTTTCAAGGACAAATCTGAAATCACGTAACGACTGAGTTAATTTAGTGTGTAGTTTGACCAAAAATAGATTGAAAACTTGGGTTTATTTTAGCGGATTTGGATGAAAGTACTTTCCAGACTGATTTCGGACTAAGACTACGTCTGGAGTCTAGACAGTCGGCTAGTCTTTTTGCAATTGAGAAATCCGTTTCATTTTATACGACAAGATTCTTGTGAATTATAAAAAAAAAGAAGTAAAACATTTCTCACGAATTTTCCTTAGTTACATGTTCCTTAGTTTAAATTAATCCATACGTAATATTCTTGCCTTATGATTCGAACTTGGTCCAAGGTTTTTCTTGGGAAATTAATATATAGAATCCTAATGTGCCTTGAGAAATTGTGACCTACGCACGAACGTACTACGTGTTTCCTGGTAATTCAAATTATTTTGATGTGTATTTTCTGTGAAAGTCTTTGAGAAGTTGGTAAAGAAATTATGGGGTGTGATGGATATAATCGCAGACGAGATTTAAAAATTGTATGTAACTTGTTGTATGAGAAATTACTACGGACGGGTAATCTAATTAATCTAGTGACGCATTAAGCAAACATTACTCATCAGTAAAAATTATTCAGACATATTTTTCGGAAAACTTATTCGAATGGTACGTGATCAGAAGTTCTTGGGCTGAAGCTGAATGTAATAAATTGATGTAAATGGAGCACACAATCCGGATATTTTTTAATGTCTATAATTCGAAATCCCAAGTTGCACGAGATGGATTTGTGAGAAAATGTAAAAGCGTGGCAAGGTTATCTACATAATAATTTAGAATTGAAATAATTACCTAATTTAAGACACCACAACATGTGGACAATCCAAATCGAAATCCATGAACAAAGGCCACTCCGATTTATTTGTGAGAGACAATTGCGACATACAGTAAAATACCGATTTACAAACTTGATGCAAAATATAGTGACCCGGGCTTGAATACAAATAACATCTCCGGTCCGTTTGAAGAAATAGAAGCAGGGTCTCAAATACAAACCGGGTTCTCCTTGGCTAAACCTGATTCTCTATGGCTTGACAATCATCTTTCAGTTTCAACTTAAGTATGTATTCTGTCATTTAATTATTAGAAACCGCTCACAAATTTAAACCGGGTCTGAAGGAGGCAAGTTTAATTGGCAAATCGGGTTTGTGATCGGTATTTTACAGTGTCTGAATGTGGAGTCTCATTAAATTCAACAAATTATGACGTCATTTATGACGTCAATTAGAATATTCTTGACTGAAATGTGTCTTTGTCAACCAATTTTGAGGAGAATGACGTTATAATTTGTTGAATTCAACAAGGGTTGTTATGTCGAACGTGAAATTACCCCTCTTCTGCACCCATTTCGGCAATGTTAAAAAGTCGACCAAAGTATTTCGGTGTAGCTGGCGGACACCCTTCGCCAGTGGCATCACTAGGATTTTTGGGGCCTGGTACAAAATAATATTACGGGGCCCTATATGGGAGAATTGTTTGGGGTGGGTGTACTTCCGCCGGTTGCGGCGATCCCCGCGGAGGCGAAAACTTTAAGGGGGTCTGTTTGGCACATGTTGCATGATGAAGACGTTTCCAAGTCTCGAAAAAGTCAATGTCTTGGTGGTAAATCCTTGCTATTTTGATACAAATTTATTTATTTGTTCCTAACAATCCTCCCGGAGGACCAATTTTAACAGCCATGTCAGCCATATGGATGGGGCCCCCAAAATTTAGGAGTACATGCTGGATAAGATGATGTACTGCGTTCTCGCAAAATTTGGGGCCCCTCTTGGCTCGGGGCCCGGCACCCGTGTACCATCTGGTGTCATCGTCCTGACGCTTCTGCCCTTCGCCATCATAGGATTTTCGTCAACTTCAATTTGTGCATAGCCTCAGTTAATTCGAAATAGTTGCTCAAAAGTTACAGCAAAATGAAGTTGGAGATATGGATGTATTGTTAAAGATGATGGACGGATCGTATAAAGATATCAAATACTTTTACTGCCTAAAAAACTAAATACAAAATAATAATGTTATAGGTTAGATGTGTCCTTTATGGAAAAACAATGTAGGCAGAAATGCCGCTTTTGAATTTGGTGACACTTGAATAAATATCTTTGATTTGATTTGATTTGATTTGATTTGATTTGATTTGATTTGATTTGATGATTTAGAGACAAGATATTTCTCATAAGTAGTACCCCATGGAAATACTGGACACATAAATTATTAAAGAAAGGACTAGCGCCTGACTGGTACCAAAATTAAAACATGGCGAGGGAGTGATGTCCTAATATTTTAGAGCACCCTTAGTCTCCCATAACTATTATAGTTCTCGAGGTGTTGACAAAGTCATGTTTCCAATTCAATTTACTATCAAATAAATACACTCAACAACTTGAGTTTATCCTGTGATTTTAACGTTAAACTTTCATAGCCAATACTAAAATTTCCCATGGAGAATCTTGCTTAATTATACATATACTTAATTAGCTCAAGATTGTTTTTACTACCATGGTTAACCAGGCTAATGTCATCAATAAAGAATGTTGTCATGCCATTAATTATAGATTGGGTAGGTCATTGATGAATAAAGAAAACAAAAGACCACCGAGTACTTCCCTAGTTCAACAAATAGAGTATTATTACGATGGACAGGAAATTCATTTCATCTTGACCGTGATTTTGATGGGATTTCCAAGAATAATTGTCATGTAGTATTGTTTCCCTCACGTCATCTCCTTCTCCTTTAGTATAATAAATCAAGGAATCTCACATCCTGGTCCCAACACATTTTCTCACAGAAAGCGAGATAATTAATTATAATTAAAAATGTAAAAGAAACAAACAAACAACATTCACATTTCACTAACTCCGCGTCTCGCCATGGTCTTTTAATTTTCCCACAATTAATTCAATACCAAAGTCTCGCCTTGCATGATTAGAATTACAGGATTGTTTACTATCAAAATGAAGGGAAGTTCGTGAGAACTGACTGAGGACTTTACATATTTCAAGGAGGAATGAATTTCACTGTCCTTAGTAACACTAGGAATATGCTTGACTGCGTTTTCGGATCACGAGACAACCGTACCGGGACGACACTGACAAAAATACAAAGATCCTCTCATTTGTAAATATTCAATTGTTCTCAAGTATTTAATGTAGGATAAGCTGGGCTAATTATTCCCACTTTTGTGCCTGGGTGATTCAAAGAGTCGCTATCTAGTATTATATGAACATATGGATTCGGACTCATCAAGTATACGATCTTCTCCAAAAATTAATTTTCTTGAAATTTTTAA
>JAQFYE010004505.1:0-13295 GCA_034694305.1 Protaphorura glebata
CTAGTTTCGCAACAAGCATCTTCAGGCTGTAATTTTATAAAAAGTTACCATTGTTAACTAGTTACAATTATTTTGTTGGAAAATGTCCAACTCCATTCAAAAATACGCTAGAGTAATATATACCATTAACAAAAATGTGTTACCTTGAATCCATACAGTAATTGGTATTTTTGGGTTTTATTTCCTGGAAAAACTCAATCGCTTAGTCATCAAAGGCTGTATTGTAGTACATAATGTTATTCAAAATATAAATTGGAGAGTCGGGAAGTTTAGAAAAAATAAGTGTGGAATTTAAAGTTGGTTATCTCATCTTCTCGGAGTCACCACATATGGCGAGTACGAAATTTCGTAAACTGGAAAGCGAATCCTGGACCATCATGAATTATCAGAATTAATTTGTTTGTGTTTTTGAATTGGCACAGTTTTCGAAGGCTTGCTGTGAGATGTTGGTCGCTAATATGGGACTCGAAGAATGGAATTTCATCGGAGTAAATGGGAGGGAGGTCATCCCGTCAACAAAATAATGTGAAAAAAGTCATCAATATGACGACGATCTGACGAGTCCGACTGGAAATTCTTGTAAAAATTGACATTCAACCATATTTCAATTGTATTCTTGCTGCTTTGATTTTTTCAATTAACTTCATGTGTTCAATATCGAATTTGACGTGTGGAATTGTATAATAAATTGATTTATGTGAAAGACTGCGCTGTAATCTCCTACCGGAATATGAGATGTAATGAATTACCATGTTCGTCTACAGTTAGATAATTAATTTTTATTATTGTGCTAAAGAATTTTAGCGTACGCTGTTGTCAACATTCAGACCTGGCTTGTAGTCATAGTCAGTCATAGTTGTCAGTCATAATCCACTAAGTACTGTCGGTCTCGCTGTAAGAAAGGCCCGAGTAGTCCACTTTGCGCATAGAATTATACACCACACACCTCGTTCTTTGCCCTAGAATTTTGCCCTTACCTTCCGGCACCCTCTCCGCTGATCGTCTCAAGACAAACTTGTGTTACCTTTATAGATGCAACGTTAAAATGGTTATTTTCGACGTTTTAGTGTCAAGGTCATCTCAGAAATAGTTAAACTTCTCAAAAGTTAATATCACTCAAATTTAATAAACAAGCCGTTAATGTGCACTATATCGAGTACGGAGAACTCAAAATACATTTAAATATATTACCAGCGAGCATAATTACAGGAGCCAACTTTTATCTGAAATTTTTTTAGGCAAAGGAAGGGTACAAAGGTTATGGGAAAATGTTCGCCGTAGGAACTCCCTCGATGTTTGATATGTGGCCATTGCGATCCCGTACAACTTTTTTGAAGGTCTTACTCCCAAAGCCTAGACATTTGGCTGCTAAAATACAGGTGAGTGCCGTCGAGTAAAAGTGAAAGTCACTACTGCATCTAACATGCCCACCCCGTGTATTTGTAGCGGCCGAACGGTGTGACTTTTGGGAGTACTACCTTCACAATAGTTGATCATGATCACAAGGGCTACAGCATATAAAGAATCAACGAAATTCCAACGGCGGACAATTTTTCGTAAGGCTTGTGTCCAACTCCCTTTAGATTAATCCAATTCGAACATTAGAGTAACTGCTTGCCAAAAGTGGGATTTTACTGTGTCCTTGGTCACTGCTATTATAATTTACGAATACAATGCATTAAGCATTGTCTTGAACGTTGTGGAAGAAAAGGTAACATTTTAATAAGAATTGGTCCTGTCTTCATAGAACATTCCAGCGACGGCTCTCCGTGCAAAAGTGTAATTCTTTCAAAGCAGGAAATGTCCGGGTAAGATTCTCACAGCTTAGAATTGTAGACCGGAACGGCTTCAAGTTTAGCTTAATCAATTTCGGCATTTTTGGGGAAATGATAGAATTCCTACTCCTAGTCGTGATCAAATTGTAAACGATGGTGAGGGAAATCAAACCGTCCTTGAGAAGTGTCATATATCCTAACCAGTCCATGTGCGAAGGGTTTCGGACATACTCTCTTACGCAAATATTGAATTTATTCAATTGCATTCCTTCTTATGCCATTTTTCAAAGTAATGTCAAAAATCCTTCATTCATAGCTGCAAGACGGAGGCTCTGAATTGATGACCCTCGTCCTAGTTTCTCAGGTGCTTCCAAAACATCAATACCTACACCTGAGCCATTCTCTTTTGAAGAGGTGGAGGTCAATTCCAGAGTAGAAATATTTGGAGCTGCTCCAAGTTATTCTTCCTATATAGTGCGTGGTATTGAATTTTCCTCTTTGCACAGGCTTGACAGTTTGAACACTCAAAGATTTGAGACAACTCAATTTTCCTTTTGTACTCGGAAATAATTGACCCATCCACACTTCCGGGTTTTGAACTTATGAGACTTTGATGAACTCAAATGCAGAAATTCCAAAAGATAAGCATTTAGTAACTCAGCCGGGTTTGATCTCACATTCAAAATCCAACTCGAGCTGTATTTATGAGATGGGCTAATATTAGATATGGGACACTCTGTAATATAAATTATTTCCATTTCTAATATTGTTTTATTGTCGTTTCAATTGTATTTAATACTAAAGTGTGCTTGAGGCAAATCTGGACCAGATTTGCCGTCATACCAGATTATCTGGTATAGTCATTAAATTGTGAAGGAATCTCGCAACCCATCCCTACAACTATCGGTACATCTACGCGATGGAGTGACTAACTGAATATAAAAAACAGCTTAGGCGTTTGTCGCATATGATGCATATGGAGAGCATTTGTTAATGTGTGTAATTTATTTAAGCAACTGTACATTTTTTAAATGAAGAAACTGCTTCTTCTCAATCTTTGATTGATACATCCAAGGCTCCTTGACAACCATCTTCCCGCCCCGCAAGGTTATCTTATCCGCAATTTGTTTTCTGAAAAGTTTGTTTTTGGCTTTGGTGTACAATTTACATGGGGTAGATGGAGGTTGTACACCGAATCCAATGGCGCCACAACCCAGAGTGACATAAATCTGAGATTTCAAATTTTCTGATTTTCAAACACGCGTGAGCTAACCTTGTAGGGATTTGTTTACCGACCTTGGATACATCAGTATAAGTTTCTTAAGACAGTTTTCAGTAATCATAGTGTCGTCAATCCAGACTGAAATCGACTATTCAGCTTGATTCTAGCGGGTGAATTGTACACTAGTCCTGAATTTACAGTTTTCTTACAATGAATTAATTTCAATAAATAATTAAATACACATATACATGCATTATGACCATCGATGTCACTTTATTTAGTTTTGAGTACTAGTTCATTAGTTGATTAGAACGTAGAACCGACGAATAAAGTCGAATTGTAACGTACTACTTAGCGGCAATTCTACAATATGAACGTTCCACAGCTAGATCATAAACAGATTAAAAAATAAAACATTTTTTTAAATCTCAATATTTTTTTAAATAAAACTCGTGCACATACTTCCAGAAGAATAGTTTCGCCAGTTCAGTACTTTGGCACATTTGCAAATACGTTTCAAAATGCAACAGTTCATTAAATTAATACTAAAACAAAATATTAAAGATTAGAAGAAACAATTAATTTGGACCATTGTTAGCACTACGTTGCTATATTCGGTATTGACTTTCAAAGGAAAAACCGCTCTGTACATCTGTTCACACACACCTTTAGATTCAATAGAGTCCGCCACGCTTTCTCTTGAGGGGTTTGTGTCTGTTAAGGTTGGGCGTGCTGGAGAAATATATATGACAATCATCACAATAGTGGTTTCTGATCAGCATGAATTCGATCAACATGTGATTTCATGTTACCTTTCTGTGCAAACTTTTTATTGCAGACGTGGCAAGAGAACGGTGTCTCCTCAGTATGAACTTGAATATGACAAACAAGGCTGGAGCTCGTTCTGAATCCTCTCCCACAAATATTACACACATAATGGTTCTCTTTTGTGTGAATTCGAGTGTGTGCTGTAAGGCTGGACTTTACTGCAAATTTCTCATCGCACACTTCACAAGAAAATGGTTTTTCTTGAGTATGAACTCGTGTGTGAATGGCAAGGCCGTTACTAGAGCCTAGTCTTTTGTTGCATATATTGCATTTGTACAATTTCTCTCCAGTATGATACAATAAATGAGATTTCAGTGTCTCGGCCCTGGCAAAACTTTTGTTGCACAAATTGCACTGATAAGGTCTTTCTCCAGTGTGAGTCAGCAAATGTCTATTAAGACCCGGCTTCTGAGCGAAGCATCGGTTGCACTCAAGACATTTGTAATACTTTTCTGACGTGTGGGTTCGTAAATGCAAACGGAGACTGGACTTGTATGAAAACTTTTTACTACAGAATTTACACTCATAAGGCTTCTCTTTCAAATGTACCTTTCGATGAACGCCGAGACCACCCGCCTGTCTAAACGTCTTATTACAGAAATCACATGTGTAAGGTTTCTCCCCTGTATGTGTCATAATATGCGACTTCAGTGTATATTTCCGTGCGAACATTTTTTTACACAACTCACATTTGTATGGCTTCTCAGGCTTTTCTCCTGTATGTGCTCGCATGTGTTTGCAAAGAAGATACCTCTCTCGGTAAGATTGCCCACATTCCACACATTTATGTGGTTTTTCGCCAGTGTGTAAGCGTATATGCCCTTCAAGAATTGAGGAATTAAGAAATGCCTTATTGCAGATATTACACGCGTAAGGTTTATCTCCGATATGAATTCTTAAATGATCTGCTAGTGTACGAGAGCGCTTAAACTTCTTTCCGCACAAGCTACACGAATGTATCTTATCTTCGGTATGTACGACCATGTGACTCTTCAACCCCGAATTACTGAAAGCAAATCTCCCACATATAGAGCACGTAAAGGGTAGACTCTTGTCCATTTGTTCCAGGGTGACAAATATTTGAGTACTGGGCATCAATTTCCAGTCGATTTGTTCTTGGCGGTTGGTTGGAAGGGTTTCTAGTTCCTCATTTACAAACATGTCTTCCTTAGAAATGTGTAACCTGCAATAATTTTTTTTAATTAAAATTCGTAATTCTCTTAATCTTACTTTCCATAACTGATGAGACGTCTTCGTAATTTTTGCATTGCGATTGAATCTTGAAAAATACAAACTAACGAAACCCCACTCTGCATATCGAGCATTATTTAATCAGGCGTCACTTTATATCGACCAAAACAGCGTATTCGCTTCACATTTCACTTTCGAATCCTTCCTTTCAGTTTAGACTAATGCGAAATTGCTATTATACATATAGAATTATAATTCGAACAATTTATTTGTGGTTAAAAGTCGAGATTATCTAGTCGTGGGTGTTTGAGTCCCACTAAAACTCACAAGGAGAACTTTAGAGCGGATAATATTTTTAAATTGTCAGATTTACCTTGTTGTGGCCAAAAAGCGAGTTGGAATCCGAATTGGTGACTCATTTCATGCACATCTCAGCAAAGGTCAAGAAACTTGACCTTATCCATTTTTCCGTCCAACCGCTCTTTCCATCTCCCCTGTTCGTCGCGTCCTCTCCCACCAATCACTCGGCCACAGGTCATGCAGTGTGTTAAAAATAAAGCAAAACCAACTTAAAAAAAACTCGCTATTCTAAAACTTTCATTTTGGCACTAAAACATTCAAATTCAATTTCGCGAATTCCCGGTGGCCTATCATAAACTTTGATCTCAAACATATTTTAATACTATGTTAACGGCAAACAAGAATTTCATAACTCCGTAATAATACAGGGTGTTTCCGAAAAAGCGGGCCATTCTTTGTTTAATCTTTGGGGTGGATAGTATATGTTGCAGTTAAGACAGAATAATTAATAAATGACATGGAGAGTTATAATCATTTACGTGAAAATTTCAAGCGTGTCAAGCGGCGATTGAGTGGATTTTTTGTGATTCCATCATTGTCCGCAACATATGTTTGGGCTCAAAGTTTATGATAGGCTGTGATGACTGTCCACCGAAAATTTGCGAAATTGAATTTGAATGTATTGGTGGCAAAATGAAAGTTTTAGAATAGCGTGTTTTTTTATAAAAAAAAAAGTGAGTTTTGGTTTGGTCGTGCGAAGTTAATTTCAACGCACTGCACAGCGTGTGTCCGGGTGATGGGTCGGGGAGGACAGCGACGGGCAGTGGAGATGGAATGAGCGAGTGGACAGATGAATGGAAAAGGTCAAGTATCTTGACATTTGCTGAGAAGTGCATGAAATGAGTCACCAATTCGGACTCAAAATCGCTTTTCGGCCGCAACAAGGTAAATCTGATAATTTAAAAAAAAAATATCCGCCCTGAAGCTCTTCTTGTCAGTAGGAGCTGTAGGGGGTACACTCTGGACTTACTGTCAATTCTGTGTTTGTTATTATGGTATTCAGACGTCAACATGTCAAATCAATGGTAATCAACTATTTCTACGAGGGAGAAAGAAGGCAGTTCTGCTAGGGAATTTGGAATACCAGAACTGGAACGGGAAGACACAGGTCTATTTTCAATGGCACGATCCGTCCACTTTGGTGACGTCACACGTAGTCACACAGGACATATATTGCACACAAGCGATAGGCTTTATTTATAAACCAACATTTCCGACCTAATTGAACGCTAAGCCTTTTTTCAATAATTAATGTTAAACTATGTAATTAAACTTCTCCCTATAAAAATTACTTTTGAGCGTTGATTGACCTTTCAAAAACAAAACATGTGAATTGGGTACTATGTTCGTGATCTCACTGAGTACGTCAAACGTCACCAAAATGAGATGGTAATCGATCCTCGTGCTATTGAAAATTGACCTGTCTCTTCCCGTTCTAATAGTCTAAATTCTCAAAGTCCTACGATGTACGCCGCTGGTTCAGAATTCCCATCATCATTCCCACAGGCAGTTTTGAAAATGTTTTCTTTGGTATGAGAATAAGGTACATACAAAGATATTGCGAATATTTAGCCATGCACTCTGTGTTCTCACCTTTTCTCTTTCGTCTGACTTCAATTTGGGGAAACCGCGCGGACTCGTGAAATTCTAACGAGTACGGGACTATGTAAACTGTGAGTCACGGAATTCGTTTCAGACGATTTATGGAGCGGTTTCGTGCTTAAACTGATGTAGCCCAAGTAATTATTTTTGTTCAGCAGTTTAGTATCTGAAGAAAATATAGTAAAAGTCCAGAGCGGGAGAGTCTTTTCAAAATTCTGTAGTTTCGAAATAGTTCCTTCCTAAGACTCGGTAGAATTTCAAATATGTTAGCTCGGTCGCTACTTTCATATTCCCGCTATTTCCCCAAACTGACAAAATTATGTCCCAAAATACAAAATTTTTGTTAGGAAACCTCCAGATTTTATATAATGTCTTGTGGCGCATGTGAATCCGGGATTACAGAAAGGCGCAAGTTACTTTCAATTTTGCAACCGTCAATGAATTAACGTTTCAGATTATCGGAAATGAAACTCCAGGAATTAGTGAATTCCTGATTTCTGTAGGAATTATCTTAATCCATATACCGAAGCTACAAAACTAGTTGAATCGGTTTTTTTGGTTTATCACAAAAGTGAAAGTTCTCTTAATACTTGGACAGTTATTCAAGAAAATAGAGTTGTTCTATTTATTCGGTCCGGAAACACAAATAATTGTTTTTCAAGAATAAAATATCAAGTCAGCTTATTTAAAACCCAAAATTAAACCCGAAAATAGAACGAGCCACAACTGGCACTATCCAAATCATGTCATACCCCTAGGTGTACACATTTTCTTCTACATTCAATGGGATGTCATGAGTTGGAAAAGTACAATATCCAGATAGGGCATTGATTCATCACTGAGTGTGGATAATTCCGACTGTGAATGACTCAGACAGTTACCGTTTGTGGTATGTGTGATACGGATTCATGATTTCAAGAGTCGACTGTTGAAATCAAATCTCCATAACTAAACTTATCCTAACGGCAGATATTTTTATACTATTCACATAATTATCAAAATCGGTGTCCCGTAATTTTGCAAAAGCATATATTTTGATATTTAAAAATATTTGTTGTACCTGAAAAGCAAGTTTTCTCTATGGTTTGTCAACTCGATGAATTAAACTTAGATGCATTCAGAACTGTTATTTCCAAGGGATTCAACGGCGATTGTTTAATACTGCTAAAGAACAGGGGACATAGGTGTCCAGTTCTCCGGACACTCAATTGACGAAGCCAGACATCAATTGCCAGCTCTGAGTGAATCAGAAAGGTTCCCGTATTATTTCGCTTTCCACTTTAAAAGTCTGGTCTTGTAGACCGTGTCTTCCGTTCAATCGATTAATATAAACTTTGAAATATCCCAACGTGAATTCAAGTTCCCATTGCAGCGAATGGGAATGGGAATGTCTAAACTCTACGTTCAATTTTGTGTATATGAAGGTTTCCTTCTCTCTCTAACACTAAAATGAAACCAGGAAACTAGCTGAAGTTATGAGTATGTGTTCCTGTGTTCTAAGAAAATGAAGGGTACATAAGGAATGTAGCAAAAAGCTAAAATTGAAAAAGGTCATTCTGTACCATTTCCATTCATATCTATGTCTTCCATCGCCAGGGTCAGGGCACGCTCATTCCATTCATTGAATATTGAATGAAGTTTAAAATAGGTGGGATAAGGCAAACTTGCCTTGGTTTGGAGTGTGTGTGAAAATGTTTCAATTCCTCCGTAAATTTTGGACATCAATCCAATTCTTATACAGGGTGTCTAATATGTATTTTTACCCCCCTGCGGCAAGAACCATAATAGGTACAATCAAGTGGAATAGGTCGTTTGGAAGGATCAGCTCAAATGGAAAGTCAGACAAAATATTACAGCTCCATCTGAAAGCGCGATTGCGCGCATTGCGGGATGGGATTTAGTGAGCCGGGAGTCGTCAATTTTTTTTGGTATGTGACAAGTCCATTTTGCTTCGAAATTTTGGCGAAGTCAGATTTAATATTTAGCTCAAAATTTACAAAAAACACTTGCGAATGCGGCGGTGAAGTTGGTTTTTTGAGATTTTTAAGTTTTCACGGCATCTCAGCTTGCCATGGAAGATGGGACGGAAGACCGGCCGAAAATGAGAAAAACTCATTTCTAAATTCTATCGCGGGTTGCGCGTGAACGCGCTTTCAGATGGAGCTGAAGTATGGTGTCTGAGATCCTATATGAGTTGATTTTTCCAGCGAGGTATTCCACTTCATTGTACCCATTGCGGTTTCTGCCGTAGGGGTCGTGTGGAGACTCCCTGTACACACAGGGTGGGGCGGGCTAATTCAAGCCAACATGAAGACAATATGCTAATAACGGCCATCTCTTAACTACGTGGGCATGGCAGTTAAGAAACATGCGCACAAATGGCGGTGGCTGTTATTAGCACACTTTTCGAGGTTATGGAGAAATTAACCGGTAAAGGACAAGTGTGCTAATTCCAACATATCTTAATGCACTTGAATCCTCCAACAAACGTGTGGAGCTGAGACGGTGTGCTAATTTCAGCCAGGGGGAGGAGTTTTCCTCCATGTTACCCCACGTGATAAATGGTCGAAATTGGCACACTTTCCGAAAGTGGCTGGAATTAGCACACTTCACCCCATATACATATTAGACACCCTGTATCATACCGGTATTCTAATGAAACCAAATTCAATTTGTTACAAAATCTCCGTTTCACATTAAAAATCCAACCCGAGTTGTGTTCATAAGGTCTTCTAAAAATAGATTAGGGTTACCCGTTTAGGGTTACGCAAACATGACCCACAAACTTTTTCTGGCATTCAATTCACTTATGACTTGGGTCTTCAGAATTTTGCCTTCAAGACCAATCCGTCTTTTTAATTTGTTCTCAAAGTTAATTCAAATTGAAAAGTGCCTTGGGAGCCTCTTTCAATGATTCAAAAACTTGCATTTAACTCTTACACTGTATGGATATCCGGTTTATCAATTTTGAGCGTAGTAGATACTTTCCAGTATAAATCACAGGTCAGTTTCCATGTCTCCATTTCATAGCAATAATACATTAATTCCAAATTGTCATAAGACATAGTGAAACATTTCGCTAATTTTTCGTAGGTGTACCTCTTACCATTTAGCTTAGAGAAGATTCCGCTACTGCTAGGTGCGTTAGTAATTTATTTTAGGTCACCGCAGTCAAAGCAGACCCGATTGCGAGAAAGAAATTAACCTGTGAGGGACATCCACAGTCCGTTACGAAGAGTTTTCCAGAAACTCAAAGCGATCTATGTGAGATGTACCGTGTGGTTTAGAATCGTTTGAATTCCTCATACCTGTTCATAATGCTGCATACCGCATCATGGCAATGCTGTTTCGCACTGCTTGGGGACAATTCCTTGAAACTGCACAAAGGCCGGTTGCTTTGAAGTTATTTCTAATCTGGTATTATCCTACTACTATGAGTACATTCTACAGGCCAAATGGAAAGCAAAATACTTTTAGGTAAAATATATAGAGTGACTAACTTAATACGAGAGATACGCTTTGACGGCTGACCACGGATTATACCGAATGTTTATTGTCATGTGTATTGTATTCAAGTAATGGCATGGTCTATTTATAAAATTGAGAGAATACTTCCTTTCAATTTTGTATTGATATAGCAGTGAATGTCGACAATTCCGACCAAAATCATATAATTAAGTTAATAGCATCAGGCTAAAAGTGCAGTAGTAGTAACGAATTAATAAAGCTTTTTTTACACTCAAATGATTTCAATCAGTAATTACATATGCACACATTTTAAGCATTGTCGTCAATTTATTATAGGTTCTTAATTATTAGATTAACATTGGTGGATAGAACATTCAACCTACTAAGTACTACTCAATGGCAATCAGACATTATATTTCACAATTGGGTGTTCGGCAACCAGAAAAAAACTCATTTTGCAATCACATCTGTTTTCATACGGAATCGAAAAAAATAGTACTACCAATCCAAACAAATACAATTCGCTAACTTATTACTAAGCTTTGACTTTGCACTTAAGTTTATTCTATTCAAAATGCTACAATAAATGCAATAAATTACAAGTAAAAACAATATTTCAAAAATTAATAGTAACAATAAATTTGGATCGTTATACCAATAATAATACTACAGGGTGACTTACATGTGTTGTGCCCTGCACATCTCATGATCTCCACTACGCAGTGACAAACCCAATACCACGTTGGGAAAAAAAGATCAAATGTGATGCTTAATCTGATTGATATAAAACTAGAAACCTTCAAAGTTTAAATAATAGGTCTAACCCTGTAAACTTAAATGAAGATCAAATGTAATCTCACAAGGGAACCCCCTGAGGTGCCGGTCCAACCAAGACCAGCCACACACTATTTCACACCATTTGGGATCTACTGAAATTAAAAAAGTCAAAAGTCGTCTGTTTAAACGTGGTACTTCTTTTGGGATATCTCGGAAAATTTCATATATTTCAAATTTTTATTCGCTTCCTACAAATAGGGATACCTATTTCATTTTCTCAATCACTTCCTACTACTAGGGATGCCTCTGAGTGGTCCATTTACTTTCCATTATTTTTACTACTACAAGTTTATTACTTCAACTACTACCTGTGATAGTCCAACTGGATTATATAGTTTGGCAACTACTAGGGGTACCTACTTGTTGTCTAGCTCGTGGCGTGTCAAATGTGCATGCAGTCATAGCCCAGAATAAGTTTATGAATCTCAGGATGTCATCTTACCTTCAGAAATCTCCACTTCCCACGGCTAGAGATTTTTAAAATCTCTAGCCGTGGGAAGTGGTCCTGTGGAAGTAGTCCCGCCACAATGATCAGTAATTTTTTAACACTTAAAACGGTGCAAGGATTTTCTGAAAATGAAATATACAAAAATTTCCAAGATAGGCCAAAAAATTACCACATTTGAACGGACGACTATTAACTTTTTTCATGTCAGGCGATCTCAAATGGTGTGAAATAGTGCAAGTGGGTTCTAGGTTTGATATCCAGACATATTGTGTCCCACATTTTTGGAAGAATTACTTTCGTCGGCGGAAAATATTTCCACTTTTGAATTCGAGGATAGTCAAATGTCACCGTTACTGGGAGACAAGACTAACATTTTTGAAGTCCTCAAAATTTTCGTGAAGTCTGGCAGGTAATCATACATTGAAAATTTACGCATTTGTTATTCCAATACCGTTGACTATTTGGAGCCGCTGAGAAAAATGGTTAACAAACGGAATGGATTAAATCTAAGGACTCTTGAAGTTAGGAAATTCTAGTCTAGAAGCCAAAAATTAGACTGGTTGGATGTGATTGAACAATTGAACCGAAGGACACTTTGATTTTCCGCATTTTGGACTTGGGAAAATATTCTGCGCATTTGGTGAGAATCCCAATGCCGAAGCTGAAGGAGCTGAAGCTATACATCTCAAGAAATACTGCCCTGAATTTTGAGAATTTTAAGAACAATTTTTCGGCTCGGGAAATGTTGGACATTAATTGCATATATTCAGCCCACCAATTCAACAGAAATTTTTCCGGAGTTGCTGAATCCTCTTCAAAAATTACAAAACTGAAACACCAGATGGATGTCCAAGCGCAAGCAGATACATTCTCCGGTACGACGATCACCATATTTTCCCAAACCTGAACGAACTCAAATTAGAAATCAATATTGTGGGGACTCTCCAGAATATTTTCATTCATCTCACACATTTGGAAGTGCTGTACATTTGGGGTTGTCTACCCACCACTGCAAAGTTAGACTCTATACTGACCGGAATTTCTGCTTCATATATTATTAAGATTTACCCGAAGACCACAAAGAAGTACACAAAATATTTGGCAAAAATGTCATTGGATGCCCGTCGTGAGACAATTCAGAAATTTACAAATGAATATCGCACTTCTCCGTCCATTGCGAATCTCAAAAGTAATGAGTCATTCCTTTTCGCTTCCACTTTTTGATCCTGATATAATTGTAATAATCAATCGAAATAGAATTGTATCACTTCTATTTTTATTTACAGATCTGAGAGACCTCACACTCTTCGTAGACGGAAATGAAGCAGAAGGGCATGGAAAACTTACTGTCTTGTCCGAACTCGATGGTATTTTTGGGTTTTATTTCCTGGAAAAACTCAATCGCTTAGTCATCAAAGGCTGTATTGTAAGTACATAATGTTATTCAAAATATAAATTGGAGAGTCGGGAAGTTTAGAAAAAATAAGTGTGGAATTTAAAGTTGGTTATCTCATCTTCTCGGAGTCACCACATATGGCGAGTACGAAATTCGGTAAACTGGAAA
>JAQFYE010004506.1:0-13294 GCA_034694305.1 Protaphorura glebata
AACGCATGTGAACTGTTTGCTAAGTGCTTCGCGCGTAGACCTTGATCGAACTCATGTCTGTTATTTTAGTTGATTACGAAAGGAAAAATTTATTTCGAATTTTTAACGATTTCATTATTTGTTTGGTTGAAACTAGCAGCCCTTGAGAGAATAAATTTCTTTCGGTTCGATTCTAAGAATAACCTCGCGTCGATAATCCAACATGCATACGTACAATTTTGGTCATTATTGGCTGCAATAATGTAAAACATAAACGAAATAGTTTCTGTAATTAGATTAACCGTTACCTTAATACAAATGGTGTTACAACTGTCCCAGGTGCCGCTGTTACAACTGTCCCAGGTGCCGCTGTTACAACTGTCCCACCTTACCTTTTCGACAATAAATTTTTTTTGTTGCCTTGACAACAATACTGAGAAATATAATATTGACGGAGCGGACACCTAAAAGCACCAGGCACACATAATTAAAATTTTTATCCTCAGAAAAATCAAGCAGGTCACGTGAGTCAAAATTTTGCAACACCTTGGAAGTTTGGTAATAGCCCCCCAGGGGGGTTTTTATTTTTTAATACGAAAATACCAAATTTTGAAAAACTGAATTTACGACTCATTGAAGGGAAATAGAAAGAGGAATAACGCCAAGTTCGGTAGCATTTCCTTCCCGTGTGTTATTTCCGATGAGTCCAAGATTTCGAAATACCTGTTGTTCCACCTGTTCACATAATTGTGAATAATACTGAATTGGTACATCTCTTTTCCCGGCTACAACGAAGGTTCTTGTGTCCCAAGTCCCAACGTGAAATAAGAAATGTTGCGACTGTAATATATTTTTAGTAAAAGAATTTAGAATTAAGTACATTCCAAAATAACATGAAATCTGGTGAACCTCACCAACACTGCCCTCATTCTCAATGCCATCTGTGTAAAATGGACGAAGGCCGTCGAATACGACTTCATCTTCAATTCCGTCTATCTTGTTATCCTTTCTCCAATTGAGCGCCTGTACCAGTGCACCATAGAACAATGCATCTATAATGATTGTTACTTAATTAAGCAGTTTGATACTTACCTTGCGAAGCATAAATGCTACCTCATTTTCATTAAAATTCCTATCTGCAAGTAGAGAAATAGGCAATATTAGAGAATACATTTACTTCCATATCTAATGAACTGAGCAGACTTTGGGTCAATTACTTTAAAAATGTAATTAATTACAAATTACACCTTCATTTATGATTGTGACTAATTACAATTACAAATACATGGAGAAATTTCGAAAGTAATTAACCACAATTAAAATTACGTGGACAAAAATGGAAAAGTAATTATTCGTAATTGAAAATACAGTTACTAGTACCAATTACAAATTAATTTTCGAAATCATGATTTTATGTGTGCTAACATCATAGTTACATATTTGTATTCGATGGTCAAAATTTTAAGTAATTGTAAATGTAATTGAGTAAAATACAAATTCAGTTACAAATTACAATTACAATTACACAATTTCTAAAGTATTTAATTACAATTACAAATTGCAGCTGAGATTAGGAAATCAATTAATTAAAATTACAATCACGCAATTGTAATTTGTAATGTAATTACAATTACCAATGTAATTACAATTACCAATGTAATTGACCTAAGTCTGTAAATGAGACAAAGGAACTTATGTATTGATCAACCCTTGAATTAATGTAATTGCTGTAATTTCATTTTGTGCAGTGAGATCCTTACTTCTTAACCAACGTATCAAATACGGATCGGATTTCATATAGTCTCTGTAGAGATCGTCTTTCACAAGCTCACGAAACTGCATAAGTAAATCTGAACAATTTAAAAAAAAATTGCATGGAATTTTCACATAATACACATAATTTATAATATAATACTACCTTCAAAATTGCAATCTGTTCCTCATGTGTATATTTTGGTGCCGCCTCTGTCATTTTGTTATACAAGAGCGAATTCAATCCTATAAGACATACTAACCCGACAACGTAAAAATCCATTATCTAACGAATTTCCTGACTTACTAAGTATATTTAAAAATAATTTCGAGACACAACTCTGACTAATTTTAAGGGAAACTAAAACCAAATAGCGTTTAATAACAACGTCGCTGGTCTGGTAGATTTGAATAATAAGAATGGGTGATAAATTTTTTGTACCTACGTTTCTGTTCGTTGGATTTTAACATGTCAATTTGATTAATTGAATAAACAGTCGCGACTGGGTGGCAGTCTGTGGAAATTTTGAATGGTAGTGATATGATGGACAGTGGTAGAGAGGTTCTCAATTGTGGTTGAGAGGATGTAACTAGTGGTTAAATGTTAGTGCTAGGAGGCGAGTAGGGGTTTGGAGACGGTGTAGAGAGTGATTGAGAAGATTTAGTTAGTGATATTTCAGAGTAGTAGACAGGTTGCAGAGTGTGGATACCGGTAATATGAAGAGGTAAACAGGTAGTGGAGAGTGGTGGATATGATATGGGTTGTGGTGCAGAGGTAGTAGAAGGTGGTCGAGAGGTTGCTGAAAGAGGTTGAGAGAATGTGGATAGCGGCTGAGAAGTTGAGGTCAGTGCTTGAGTCAGCGGTTGTCAAGTCACTGTTTCCGAGTCAACGGTTGTCAAGTCAGCAGACAACATCCCTCCAACATTAGGGGGCATACCACTCCAACATTAAGGAGCATATCACTCCGACATTAGGATTACATATCTCAAGTTGGTCATAGCTCTCCAACATTATGACATATCTCAAGGAGGGTGTATCTCTTTCACATCTCATTTTCACATTCTCTTTAACATTATATAATTGCGTTATCGAGAAAGCACTGCTGCCTAGTACACGTAATGAGATACGCCTATCCCTTAACGTTAGGGCATATCTCTCTAACGTAAGTATGTAATTGCGTTATTAAGGATGCACTTCTGCTTCGAATACGCAATGAAATAAGCCTTTTTTTAGCGTTAGGAGGGCGTACCTCCTTGACATTAGTATCTAATTGCGTTATTGAAGAAGTGTTGCTGCTTCGTATACGCAATGAGAAAGTCATATCTCTTCAGCATTGGGAGGGTATACTTCCATAACATAAGCATGTAATTTCGTCATATCAGTGCCTAGCCTTAAATCTATAGGGTATCTGAAATCGTGTACGAAGCTGGAAAAGCACGGTTCCGGAGTATGCTGCAAGATGCTCTTCCAACTGCAGTTCCGTGCAACCTAGAGCGGTCTTGACAACAGTATGGCTTGCATGGATTGGAATGATGACACTTATCGAAATGCTGCAGGTGACAAGCATATCATGCGCTTCAAATTGTTATACCCATGTAATAGAAAAGAACGCGGTAGTACGACGAGCGGTCTGAGTAATGCTGGATTCTGAGGTGCTGCCGACTGTGTTCTATGTGAAAAACAGTGGCTTTGGAGTATGAGATGTAACAGCAGTGAGCATCGCGTTACAGACGGGCAGACACAAGGACTGACGGACGGACAATGGAATTTTATATACCCTTTACAGGACTGCGTCCACGGGCTAATGAAGATGAGATTTTGATGCGGATGATTATGCGAAACAACTTTTCACCCAGGAACATAATATAATTACTTACATACGTAGTCCGGTGCAGGACAAGAAGATGAAAAATTTACCACATGCAGTTTCTGGTATATTTGCGGCATTGGCTTTTGAATTATATGAAGTGAATTATATTAAATGTTTAAGGCCGTTGAAACCATGGACGTTTCTAAATGTTGAATAATTCTGTACGGATGACATGGTTTTGTTTTTGAACGAAACACTTTATTCGTTTTCAAGCTTTCGGGTGCTTCTTCCGCACCCTTCTTCAGGACTGTAATGGAACAAAGAGATTACAATATGGAGCGTCGATTGAAATACAAAGTATAACAATATTTAGAAATATTATGAAGCAATTTACCGAAAAATTGAACGATTTTCCCTGGTTTTCACAAAGTTTCAAAAAAATCGTAACTTTGTGAAAACCAGGGGAAATCGTTCAATTTTTTGGTAAATTGTTTTTCTAAATATTGTTATACTTTGTATTTCAATCGACGCTCCATATTGTAATCTCTTTGTTCCATTACAGTCCTGAAGAAGGGTGCGGAAGAAGCACCCGAAAGGTTGAAAACGAATAAAGTATTTCGTTCAAAAACAAAACCATGTCATCCGTACAGAATTATTCAAGCGAATTATATATTACAACAAAATACAGTATATAAATTACGGAATTTTCAACCAAACCTACGGATATCCAAAAAATAAAAATAAAAATACTTACGTGAGATTAACCGTAAACTACCGATCATAAACCCGGGTTACTAACTGAAATTGCCTCCTTCGCACCCGGTTTGTATACGAAAAACTAAATTACGGAATTCAAAAGTCAGACTGAGAAAACCACACGGATACAATCGTTGGTGAGCCCTAGAGAACCCGGTTTGTATTCGCCGGTATGTATCTCTGCAAATAGGTTCAACGTTCGAGAGCCGGTTTGTACCTGAGACGGGTCGCTTCGCACCACCAGCACCAGGTCTGTAACCGGTATTTTACTATACACTATGCTTAACTTTCACTTGATAATGACAAAATATGCATTACATTAACAGAGGATTATCGGGACTTATAAAGGTCAGTTATATTTAATCATAACGCAAAGAGTTATACCGGTAATAAGATTAAGTTCGGTACCACTGTTCAAGTTGTGAGTAAGGTACAGATAAATTATTAACAAAATATTGGCATGGGATATTTCCAGAGTTTTCATAATTTTTAAAATAATATATTATTAATATATATTTTACAATACAAATTATAATTTTTGAGTTCTTTTATGCTAATAATGGGTGAAAACTTTCATTTTAATACAACTCCTCCATTGAAATCCATAATCGATTTTCTTTTATGTTATTTTGCATAACAAATCACCATTGAAGAAAAGACACGTTAATGGCCAATAAATTTACATTTTCATTTCGGGGAAATATTTTTGCAAATATAATCTTAATCTGGCCTCGTGCCACCAAATAGAGATCGCACCTGATCATGTGGTATAATTTTACCAATGATAGCAGATTGCCATTTTGCTTTATTCTGACCATAAACCTTGAGAGCATTACGGGTCATGGGTGACATCAATGGTTTGAGGAGTTGGAGGAGTGGAGCGAATATTTTTGGGGCTGTGGAAATATTTAAACTCAGAATCAAAGTACTTACGTAACATTCAAAAGAAATTTATATATGATGACGAACTTACTGTCAACGTAGAATATATGTTTTATATAGCCGGGATAATAGTTTTCCAGGATTTCAAACCATTCGAGATAAACACTGAAACCTGACAAATATTAAATATGTTAATGCGATAAGTACGATAGCAATATACATAAAGTATTCGATAATTCTCACGTACAAGTCACACATGCATGATTTCTCAAACTGTACCCCTTCAAATTAAAAATAATAACGCCAAGTTCCGTCGCATTTCCTTCCAATGTTTTATTTCCGATGACTCCAAGATTTTGATATACCTTTTGTTCCACCTGTTCACATAGTTGTGAAAAATACCGAATCGGTACATTCCTTTTCCCGGCTTCAACGAAGGTCCTCGTGTCAAAACGAGACATAAGATATGTAGCGACTGCAAATATTTTTTAGCGAAAGAATTTTCAATAATCTCCATTCTAATTTAACATCAAGTCGTTAATTCAAGTCCTCACCGACACTACCCTCATTATCAATGCCATCTGTGAAAAATGGAGGAAGACCGTCGAATATGACTTCATCTACAATGTCATCGATATTGTTATCCTTCCTCCATTGCATGGCCTGTGAATTGTGAAAAAGTTTAATACGTCTGTAGTGATGGGATAGTCATGACCTGGGTACGACCTTGACCCGACACCCTTATTTTTTTACTACATTGACCACCTCTGAGTGGGGCCTGATAATATTTTCGTGTAAATATGAAGTACTTTTTTGGCATATCCTCGAAAATTTGAAAAAAGAGTCCTGAGGTCCCCCTTTTGAAAAAAATGAAGTCGTCTGTTAAAATGCATACCGCTTCCGGCGTTTTTCATTTCGCGTCAATGTTGTCAATTTCTATCGTCAGGATTTTGTTTCCTTAAGTTCTCTGATACCTATATCTAAACAGAATCTTGACGAAAAAGATTATTACGAATTTTTTCAAAATTTTCTGAAATGCATCTAATTGGGTATGTCTCAACATTGACGCGTAAAATGTAGAACGCCGGAAACAGTATGCATTTTAACACCCAATTCAATTTCTTTCAAAGGAGGACCTCACAATTTTTTTTTCAAAGTTTTTGAAGATAGCCCAAAAAAAGTAGTTCATTTTCACACGAAAATATTTTCAGGCCCCACTCAGAGTATACTAAGAAAAATAGATGTTGGGTCAATGTCCTCGTATACAGGTCATGGCTATCCCTTGCTAGTGAAGTAATTTGAAACTTACCTTGCGAAGCATAAATGCGGCCTCCTTTTCATTAAAATTCCTGGCTACAATTAGACAAATTATTTAATTAATCTACTTCACATCTATTTCGCAGATTGTAGACATAATGTTCATCAAAATACGCAACGCAACGAATTTTAAAATTATTGGACCCCTTATCATACATATTTTCAATTAAAAGTTGGTATTGCTAAAAAGAAATAAAAACTACACCACTGTTCATTAATGCAAAGAATTACTTTATCATCACTGACTCATTAAAATGTGTGCGAGGGAAGATAAAAAATAATGCTTAAACGGAAGTTATGTATTGATCAACCCTCGCATAATTATGTAATTTTATTCTGAACAGTGTGAACCTTACTTCTTAACCATCGTATCAAATACGGATCTGATTTCATATAGTTCCTGTAGAGATCATCTTTCACGAGCTCACGAAACTGTGTAAATTATAAAAACATTTTAAAAATTGAAGTATGGAATTTT
The DNA here is from genome assembly GCA_034694305.1 of Protaphorura glebata. NCBI lineage: Eukaryota > Metazoa > Arthropoda > Collembola > Poduromorpha > Onychiuridae > Protaphorura > Protaphorura glebata. Next base: position 6,976 of record JAQFYE010004506.1, read on the forward strand.
CATATTTTACACAGACTCTCTAAATTAATATCACCTTCAAAATCGCAATCTGTTCCTCATGTTTATATTTTGGCGCCGCCTCCGTCATTTTGTTGTACAAGAAAATATGCAATACTACAAGACACACTGACCTGACAATGTACAAACCCATTGTGTACGTAAATCCTTAATTAACTATTGAAGTCTATTTAACAATGAAGTTAAAAAGCACTGACTTTTCTGACAAACTTTAACACCGTCTTCGTCTTCGTCGCCAGAAAAATAACCTAACAGCGTTAGAAAATAACGTCGACCGTCAAAATTCAACTGAAACTGGAAGTATGACATCAATCATAAGAATTGTGATGAATTCGTAGTACAGGGTGGCACGTAACCTCTGCCCCCCCAGGGTGGGCAATCGAAACGATTTTTTTTTATTCCGATTCCGATTCTTTTTACGATTAATTGAATACGGATTTGAATTTCAATTCCGATCGTTTTGAATTCCGATTCCGATTACCAATTCCAATTCGGATTAAATTTTTTCGATTCCGAGTTTCGAATTATAATTCCCTTTATTTTTCAAATTCAAATTCCGTTTCCGATTCGAATTCGAATTCTTCAAAGAATTCGAAAAATCTAAAAAAATAAACGGTATGTAAGAAATCATATAATCAGAACAGATGCAATTCTTGCGGCACTTAGGATTATCTATTTAAATAATATACAACTGAATGTGTGAATGTGACAATTTATTAATTGAAAACCCTATTTGCGCGCAATAACAAAGCGTTAATAGATTTTGAAGTTACTTGTCCTTTTGAATTCCTCAATGTTATGTATTGTGTAGTCCAGTGAGGTATATTTCAACTTCTACTGTCTGATCCGACCGACCGGACTATAATCAAGGTGAGTCGCTTGATTAGTTGGACGCGAAGAACAAACGAGACGGAAACAGAAACTAGTAATATCCACAGCAAATCCATCAACGCAGAAAGAGAATAATACGACCAACTTTTAATGGATACAGCAAAGCGACGAATTGAACAGAATTGAAGTTTGTGCTCTCCGCGATGGAGTTACTCTAACGATTTTACTCCATGAAAAATCGGAAAGAAAAGAGGAAATAAAATTTGAATTTTGATTCCGATTATAATTTTCTATTCCGATTCCGATTATTGTATATTTGAATCGCGATTTCCGATTCCGATTCCGATAAAACAAAATTTGAATTATGATTCCGATTCGAATTGTGTTAACAATTTTGATTATTTTCGGATTCCGATTCGAATTTCGATTCCGATTGCCCACCCTTCCCCCCCCCCCTGGCCAGAACAATCAGGGAGAGTTGGACAAAATGTGAGATACACATTTTGTAGAGATTCTCATGAAGGATCTGGGAGCTATTTTGCTTGCAAATCCGTTGCATGTAGCGACGCTGACGCGCGCTTATGTAAAAAGTTTACATGAAAAGACGGATTTTTCAACGGTAATTTGAGAAATCCGTGCTATTTTTTTTTTAAATTTGCCAATGCTGACTTTTTGCAATATTTTATGCAATTTTCAAAATTCTGCTTGACTGGTTTGAAGAAAGTTGACTTTTCGCTTGCAGGGCATTTCGGTGAAAAAAATTAGTTTTTACCCGGCCTTGCCAGCGAAAAATCGACTTTCTCCAAACCGTCAAAATCGCATAAAAATATTGCAAAAAGGTAGCATCGACAGATTTTCGAAAAAAAAATTATGGCGTGTCAAATTACCGTTGAAAAATTCGTTATTTCATGCCAATTTTTACTTAAACGCTCGTCAGCGCCGCTACACGCAACGGATTTTCCAGCCAAAAAGCTCCCTAAATCCTTCATAAAATTCTGTACAAAATGTGTACCTCAGATTTTGTCCGACTCTCCCTGATTGTTCTGGCCAGTGTGGGGCAAACGTTCGTGCCACCCTGCGCATTTTTGTTTGTTGGATTTTTCCTGACGCTTTGATAAATTACTGATATAAAAATAAGGCTTTGATGGAAATGATTATGCAAAACAAGTTTTTGCACCCAGAAACATATAATCAATTACGTATGTACATACTTGTGTACTTTGTTCACTGCATGACAAGAAGTACAAAAGGAGTGGACCCCGTGCAGTTTCTGGTTTCTCATTGGCCTTGGCTTTGGGATTATGTGCGGTGCATAGGAATTCTTTGAATCCCAAGTCTTAAATGTTGGATGTAATTACATATTTCACTCCAGACGACTGGTCCTACCGCATAAGTCAGTTAATTCGCATAGATATTCACTGATTCTGTAGGGAACATACAGTTATTGGCCTAAAGTGAAACCGCCGCGCCGGTCAGGTGTCTCATTTTCTTTGGTGTAAGAATCAATTAATTTGGTGGCTGATTAATTCATTCCCTAAATATAATTTGTTAATTGTATTTATTTGCAAAATAAAAAACACGGAAACGGTTGATATATGCTTTATGAGTGTATGGTATTCCTCTGTGTGTTAATTTTAACTCACAAATTTTTACAAATGCAATTACATACTATATAGGACATAAATATCACTAGTGAGAACATTTGGCAATGATAATTTCAATCTGCCTTTGTGCCACCGATAGCTGCCCTCACTTGATCAGCCGGTATAATTTTGCCAATGATAGCCGATTGCCATTCTGCTTTGTTCTGACCATAAACCTTAAGAGCATTTACTGTCTGGGATGACAACAACGGTTTGATGAGCTCGAGGAGTGGAAAAAATATTCTTGGAGCTGTGAAAATATTTAGACACATATAATGAACGTAATTAAGTAGTTTATATAAGACGACAAACTTACTGTTGACCATGAAAACATGCTTCATATAGCCGGGATAGAAATTTTCCAAGATTCCGAACCATTCGAAATAAACACTGAAACCTGACAAATTTTTGAGCCATGCTACACAATGTCAAAAAGATTAGATTATTCTCACGATCTCACGTACAAGAGAAACATCCATGTTGTCTTAGATTGTAGCCATGTAAGTTGAAAATAGCGATGGCAAGATCCGTCGCATTTCCTTCCAATGTGTTGTTTCCGATGTTTCCGAGATTCCACTGTACGTTTTGTTCTATCGTTTCGCACAGTTGTGCAAAATACCGAATTGGTACAGTCCTTTTGCCAGCCACAACGAAGGTCCTTGTGTCCCAACGAGACATAAGTAATGTTACGACTGCAAATATGTGTTAACAAAATAATTTGCGATGTGTCAATTCTAAATTAATAAGGAGTAAATTTTAATACTCGACCTTACCAACACTACCCTCATTAGCAATGCCATCCGTGTAAAAAGGAGGGACACGATCGAATACGACTTCGTCTAGAATTCCATCCATCTTATTATCTTTTCTCCATTGCATGGCCTGTAAATTCCATCGGAGAATAATAAATATTTAAAGCCAGCAAGCTAGTATTCAACATTTTGGTCAAATTATACCTTGCGAAGCATAACAGCGGCGTCATCTTGATTAAATTTCTTAACTGCAATGACAGAAAATTAATTCATTTCCAATTGTACACATAAACAATTCGCGGGCCTTTACTTCTTAACCACCTAATCAAATAAGCATCAGATTTCATGTAGTCCATGTAGATATCATCTTTCACAAATTCACAAAACTATATAATTATTTGAAATAGTATTTTTTTAAATGAGAATTTACATTATATACCCATTTTCTAAATTTTTAAATGTATGTTACCTTCACAATCTCAACATTTTCCTGGTCCGTATATTTTGGCGTTGCTTCCGTCAAATTTATGCACAAAATTACATTGAGCCAAACCACAATTACTAACTTAATAACGCATGGACCCATTATGTAAATAATTCTCAATTTAACTAATTGTAAGTATATTTAATAGTTAATTTGACCAGGACTGTACTCTTTGACAGACTTAACAATAATGCATGCGCTTAAATCAAATTTACGTGGAGAGGCATGTCAAAAATAAAGTGAGTCTGGAAATGTACTCAGAAAAATCAAACTTCTTTCTCAGATTTTTTCCTGGCTTTTCTCGTCTGGCTTTGATTAATTTCTGATTTAAGACATGATAGCGGTGCTGGGTGGGTTGCAAATATGACTACGTAGAGAATAATTTTTTACACCTAGTACACATGTACATGCAATTCGTCCGTGCAGAACAAAAATTAAGTCTAAGTATGATTAGACTCATTTTCTACCCCGTTTCATATCTGGTTTGTGGCCTTGGCTTTGAAGTTTGATGAAATCCATGAAAATTTCTCACCACATACATGTACTTGAATCCCAACTTAAAAATGTTGGGAGTAATTGTGGAAAAAATTATTTATTTGTGGTTGGTTAATCCATACCCTAAATATAAGGAACTAATTGTATTTTCAAACCAAAACGACAGATATTCAAAAAAATTCTAACAAAAATACTTACGCAGGATTTAAACTCATCCATTTACTTACAAAATTAACATTCACTTACTCGTCAATTGTTAGAACGGCTTTACTAGTTTATTTCATTCATTTGAGTGATAATTTTAAGTCAAGAATTCGCTAAACAAGTATTATTACAAAGACAATTACATATACATAGGACGTAAATATCACTCCTGAGAAGACTTGGCAGCCATGATTTTAATCTGCCTTCGTGCCACCAAATGCTGCCCTGACTTGATCAGGTGGTACAATTTTGCCAATGATATCCGATTGCCATTCTGCTTTGTTCTGACCATAAACCTTAAGAGCATTTGCAGTCATCGGTGACATCAATGGTTTGAGGAGTTGGAGGAGTGGAAAGAATATTCTTGGGGCTGTGGAAATATTTAGAAACACAGAGTCAAAGTACTTACTTATTATTTAAAAGCAATTTAATATATGGCGACGAACTTACTGTCGATGAAGAATAAATGTTTTAAATAGCCGGGATAGTAGTTCTCAAGAATTTCAAACCATTCGAAATAAACAGTGAAACCTGAAAATATATTAAAGGCATGATATCCAATCTGGTGAAATATACTAAGCTGTGATCTTGCATATAAGTTACGATCGTTTTAGTGAAATTTATTCTATAATCCTCACGTACAAGACAAACATGCATGTTGTCTGAGATTGTAGCCATGCAAGCTCCAAATAACAACGCCAAGATCTGTGGCAGTTCCTTCCAGTGTGTTATTTCCAATCACTCCAAGATTTTGATATATCTTTTGTTCGATCGATTCGCAAAATTGTGCAAAATATCGAATTGGAACACTCCTTTTTCCTGCTACAACGAATGTTCTTGTGTCGAAACGAGAAGTAAGGACTGTTGCAACTACAAAATATTTAACATATAAAAATGAATTACAATTTATCAATTCAAACAGAAAGTACGAAGCAAACATTTCGAGGGAAAACGTAATTCGAGTACTTACCAACACTACCCATGTTATCAATGCCATCTGTGTAAATTGGAGTAACACCTTCATATACGACTTCGTCTAGAATTCCATCCATCTTATTATTTTTCCTCCATTTCATGGCCTGTAAATTGTGTAAAAAAAAAGAATCAATTCTTAATGCTAGTAATCTAATTCAGAATTGAGATCTGTACCTTGCGAAACATGACAGCTGCGTCATCTTGATTAAATTTCTTGGCTGCAATAACAAAGTTCGTTAATTATTTACTTCTACATGTACACGTAATCAATTCGCGGGCACTTACTTCTTAACCACCTGATCAAATACGCATCAGATTTCATGTAGTCCTTGTAGACATCTCCTTTCACAAGTTGACGAAACTATATAAATAATTTCAACAATTTATAAATATATTTAAACCTACGTTCTTATTTTTTTTAGATACCTTCACAATTGCAACTTTTTCCTCGTCCGTATATTTTGGCGTTGCTTCCGTCAAATGTATGCACAAAAGTACGTTGAGCCAAACCACAATTACTACCTTAGTAATATATAAACTCATTATGTAAATATCTCCCTATTCAACTAATTGTAATATATATTTAAATGTTAACTTGCGTACTACTGTCCTCTTTAACAGACTTTAAAAGAATGCACAGAAATAAAATCTACGTGGAGAGGCATGGCAAAATAAAGTGGACTAGGAAATGAAGCATCTTCAAAAAGTCAGAAAAATCAGAAATTTTTTGCAAGAATTTTTTCATGATTTTTCGCGAGCGGTTTTGATTGACAGGGCTGCAATTAAGTCCAATACTGTCCGTAAAGGTTGGTCAGTGTAGGACAAGTAATAATTAATTCGAGGTATGACAAGACTTATTACCCACCGTGTATAATATCTGGTTTTTCTCCTTGTCTATAAAATGCTATGACGTGCAT
>JAQFYE010004507.1:0-13294 GCA_034694305.1 Protaphorura glebata
TAGATAATAAGCTCTGTTTGTAGAAAAACACCCTGTATTCGTATATAGAGAAATTGATGGTCGGGTTAACAAGGGTTGACCATGGCGTCTAGAATATAATTAGGGATAAAGTTCTTCATCATTCCATTCTTTTAACTTATCTTGTTTACCGATTTCTGTCATCACTGGATCTGTAAACAACCGACCGTAGCAGCCAACGCTCATACACAGCACCCATCGACTAATCTGTTCAACAAAATTCTACAAAGTCAAACAACGTAATCTCCGAACGCATGTTTTCAGTATGTAGTACAATGAATGGCTTATGGGTGACAGTAATCTTATTTCTTTCTTTCTTGTACTTCGTTTATACATTTCTCTCGTCACTTTCCTTCACATCTTTTATTCTGAAAATGTACCCCTGACATCAGCCTAGTCTCCGACAACCACAAAATTTTTGCATGCAACCCCGTATGCACGAAGAAACTTATTACTGCGTACTATATCAGCGTCCAGATTTCCTCCGCGCTTGGCCTTTTTTGATGGGTTTTTCGTTACTGCACATTAGTTCCAACAAGGGATACATCTGTATTGTATGTAAGAAAGGACAAAGCTAAAATTATATTTCTAAGGTCAGTTGTACATTATATACGAATCTGACATGAACAAAACGTTTATAAGTCGACATGGTGTCAGGTCATTGTTGAATTAAAATTCATCTTCAATAAAAATCTGAATTCATGAAGTACCAGAATTAGAACTGGAATTAAAATACGATTTCATATTAATGCAATAATTGGAATCGAAATAAAAGATTTAATTTGAATTCGAATTGGAATTCGATTTATGTAATAATCAGGCTTCGAATTTGATTTGGATTTTAATTAACGTTTCCACTAATTCAAAATGCAAATTAATTCATAAACAGTCAAAGCACGTTACAAGTAATAGGGTGTCACGAATCCAGACACCTGTTTAAGGAGTAGGAGACAAGAACTCCGTCTGTGTCGCTTGTATCGTCATGCGTTCCCCACACCAGGGCTACAATACTTTCCTATTGATGCAATTACAAATCTGGTGTACCTGAATTACTGAAACACGCATCGATGATATTGAAGATTGTTACAAGTCTACTTGTCAGGGGAAAGATCATTTTCTGGTGTTCATTACACCTTCAACGATTCGGGAGGGAAATGTCAACTCAAACTATGCTATAACTTATGACATAATCGATGTTTCGATTAAAGGAAGCAAAGTGAATAGATTTCGTTTGCATTATTCTAATCCAAGTCCGAGTAGTTAATTTCGGAACATTGAAATATTTCGTGCTGGAATCGTAATTCGACAGAGTCAGAATTGGAATTTGAATTTGAATTCTGAAATAATTATAATTAGATTTCGAATTGTAGAATTGGATATGCAACGGAATTAGACTTCGAATACAATATCGGAATTGGAATTTCAAGGAATACTTCTGCTAGTAAACTGCTTAGCGTACAAGTTGTAACCTGTAGAAAACAACATTCTTACATTACACAATGAAATAATGTAACTGACCCACTTGGATGACCTAATTAAACAATTCCCCCATCTGGTCGTTTAATCATTCTTCTACTGCACAAGTCGGGTGCATCCCTTATAACTGCTTTGCCTCTTCTTGACACATGAAATCTTCATACTTCTGATCAGTAATCCTTAAAGAGTTTACGGAGTGACAAGTATTCCCTGATTGGTCACCATGTTTCCAACACTTAATGAGTTAAGACAGTACGCTAAATTTGACTCCATCAGAAGCGATAACTTATTTTTCATTATGAGCACACGATTCTTATGCCTAGCACATCTTTTGGCATCGATCTTATTGACTTTTCAACAATTCGTCGGAAATCCTTTCGTTTGTACACATTCGCCAATACCTGATGGCCTTACTCAAGAAGCACTGACGACACATTGTTGGATTTCTTCCACATTTATCAACGTCATCACTGACAAACGACAAATAGGTAAACTTTTATTTACAAATATTACCAAATATTGCACCACATTAACGGACCACCATAACCTTAAACGTAGCATTTATTACTAGAGAAAAAGGCCTAAGTATCCGCAACTCACAAAAAATCATTAATGTACCTCTCCGAAACTACAAGCGTACCCAATGGAATGCTTAATTTCTACCAATACAATAGATTTTTACCAGCGTTCGTGTCAACTCAAGTAGACATGGTCGGATTAATATCACATTCGACGGCCTTAATGGCTTTCACAGAATACCTGACAATCCGATTTTCAAATTATACGTGCCCAGAAATCCTTGTTGCATACAAAAAGTAGTAACTATGGTAACTGCATATTTCTGACCGGTAATGCACTAAGTACATTTAGCACACGAGCTTTCTCTGCTTTCTCTCTTACTTTCTCTTTACTTTCTCCCTACTTAACTCAGCGTAGTGCCGAAATTACTACTCGCGTTATAACACTACCAACCAGAAGCGTATTTATTAGGACTTCGCCTAAGACTACTATAATATTCCAATAACTTTTCTAGGGCAACTCAAGTTCCCGAGCATTCATCCAGGGGTACCACCTACGTATGCGTCGAATGGATACTATGGGGTACATCCTGACCCATTACTTGGAAGTTGGAATGGCCCAGTTCGCAAACAGGCGTACTACAAGTGGATATTCGTTGTACTTTTCTTTCAAGGAGTAATGCACTACTTCCCAGCATTGCTGTGGAGAAAGTTGGAAGGAGGAAAATTGAAGGTGATCTCTTCAAAACCGTTGAGAAACGACAGTCAGAACAAGAAAATGAGGATGAAAAAATCCATTCGTGGTCAATTCTTTAAGGGTTGCCGATATGACGCCGACGCCGAACGTCGCAAGGAGCACAAAGCGATGATACTGTCGTACGTCCTTCAAACGACGGGAAGAAACACTGGAATGTTTTCTTACATCTTTCTGTGCGAATCCTTGTCTTTAGTGATATTGGTATTCTCTGCTGCTTGTTCTGACCTACTAATCGGAGGAGATTTTATTCACTTCGGATACGACACTATCCACGGCTATTTCTTCAGAAAAGACTATGAAGTAAGCCTTTCAAACATAATCTTTCCGAAAATCGGAAAATGCTTCTTCAGGTACACTGGAACAGGAGGATCTGCAGTACCATCCCATGGAATATGTTGGCTTCCTATGAATGAACTGAACGAATGGATTTATCTTATTCAATGGTTAGTACGCGGATGTCATGACCACCCATTACTCAAGATATACTTCTTATACTTTTCATTTTCATTTACAAATTCTCAGGTGGTCCATCGCAACATTAATAATTTTTGGTGCGGCGACCATTACGTATCACGTTATCCTGGCCGGGGTTCCTTGGACCAGAGCTTTTCGTCTATGGCTATCTGCACATGTGAATATGGAGCTTTGCTGGCGACTAAGTCTGAAACTGAAATTGGGCGACTTTTTCCTTCTACTTTACTTGTGCAACAATATTGACCCATTGGTTTATGACGACGTTTTGAAAGGGCTGGATTCCTCTATCGAATTGACTAAGGGAATGTAATCTAACAATTAGTACCTGCATTCATTGACACTATTCATCTGTATCTAAATTCCCGCTATGGTCTCAATTACTTGACACAATCCACTGCAATTTAGCTATTACTTTCATTATTTTCTTCAAATTCAGCAGTCAAATACTTTTTTAGTTATTTTACTCCTATAATAAGCATAAGTATAAGTATAAGTTGATAGAATAAAGGAGTGATTCTTAACCTTACTAAAAGCGGCATATCAAAATGGAAAAAGTTTACACTGAATTATGGTTATAAAAACAAACCAACTACCACGAATTTTTGACACTATGCCATAGAAACGATGGGAAGGTATACAAATATTAATGTCATATTAATATTCACACACAGGCGCAGCAGTACTTCAAACAACATTGTTTTGACGATTCCTCAGCACTGGCTGCCGAATCTGCTGTCCCATATTTCTCATGAAATAGTTCCAAGTCCTCAACATCTTCTTCCGCTATTGTTGACTTGATTTTTGCGGCTGCAAGTTGAAGGTCCTTCTAAAATTTTTAAACGGGAAAGTCATTAGCAATGTCAATTATGCTGGTCAGCCTATACTTTTGCGCCACACATAAGGAATGGAATAACAGATACACTTAAATCTTTGTAACATGGTTCAAAATTACATATCTAGCGGCTCACCATGGTAACCTTTCGTGTTATTAGACGACCCTTAGGTACGTCTTGCAATGTCATTGGAATAGCACCCTCATCTGATGAGCTGCATCTCATAAACTTGGCCGGTTCAGTACAGTAGACTCCATCCGAAGTAACATTAACCGAGGTCACCTTACGGAAATGGGTAGACGCCTGAAGACCGCTCAGTGGAATCGTAAAGGCCGCAGCCACTAAGCTGGTGATATCTGCAGATGATAACCTTTACAGAGAAAGTTGTGCAAATTCATTGAATATTCTATCTCACCCTAAGCGTATATGCTACTACTACGCATTCCATAATTGCGCAGAAATGATAATGTTACCCATTCGTTGTCGACGCTATTGATTTTTTTTCGAGGTCCGAAACTTCGGAAGTTTGTTCACGCAACAGTGACGTAATAATGTTGAATCTATCCTGCCAGGATGGAATTGAGACGTAGATTCTCTTGTCAAAGCGTCTCAACAACGCCTTGTCTAAGGTCCAAGGACGATTTGTTGCAGAAATTACTAGCGCAGTCCACCCATTTCTTTCTTCCAAACTGTCCATACCGACTAAGAACTCGGTCAAAATTCTTCGTTCCGTACCCGTCGTCGAATCATACGAACTCGCACACAGGGAGTCAATTTCATCGACGAAGAGGATTGACTGCCTAACACTCCGCATGAATTTGAAAATTTGGCGCACCATCCCTTCAGATTCGCCCATCCATTTCGACGTTATATCTGCAGCTGAAATGCTTAGAAATATTGCCGAATCGCAGACGGATGCAACAGCTTTGGCCAAACTTGTCTTTCCGCAACCTGGGGGCTATCATTTAAATGTAAATTAATATCAGCGTACATTATTGTAGGCATTAGTTTTTCGGATAACACTTAAAACGATTTAATAAAACTCCACGATAGCCAGAAGCAGTTTTAAGTGATGATGAATATCCTTCTCCTATATCTGTAGAAGGATATTACGTCTTCAACATTACACAAACAAATAACTAAATCAGTGGAATTCGACATTTATCACTTAACCTAACTTCAACTAAGAATCCCACATATGACATACAGGATTGATATGATTTATAGAGGACAGTGAAATCTAATTGTCGCGCAAAAAGTTTCAGCTCTGAAAATTTTACAACTTGAAAGCGGAAGTGAAATATCGAGTTGAATCTGAAAAACGCATAAGGAATTTCGACTGGATTTCAGTTTCCCGGCACAGAACTTGGGGTACGGGTGTGGGGGTGGGTGTTGGTGATGCCAGTACGGGTAAATGGCTGCGAGGTATTGGGGGTGGGGGTGGTGGTGATGAATTGTTATGCTATTATTAGTAAACGGCTGGGGCGTCAGGGTGGGGGTGGTGATACCCATATTGGTAAATGGTTGCCGGGTGTTTGGGTGTGGTTGGAGGTGGTGATGCCAAATGCCAATTTGGGTAAATGGCTGCGATGGAAGGGTGGGGGTGGCGATGCCAGTACGGCAAAATAGATGGGGAGGGGTGGGGGTGGTGATGCCACCCCCACCTTAGGAGTAAATGGCTGTGATGGGAGTGTTGGGTCCCCCTCCCCCGGAACATTCCTACTATAGCCTCGCTGTCCCTATTGTGGTTGCAAAACCGTCTAATTCTTTCCCACGCCTGACCTACTCCGGCACATACGGTCCAATCATGGCCAATCCAATCTGACATACCCCGGATAATCTCGTTTGTTTCGGGCAATCACGTCTGAACTACCCCGGCAAATCTCGTTTTTCCCCGTGCAATCCTGTCTGACATACCCGGCTAATCGATAAACAATGTCCCTGGGCAATCCCGTCTGACCTACCTTGGCAAATATCGTCTTTTCCCCGGCCATCCCGTATGATCGTTTTTGACCTAACCTGTCTTGAAAAAATTTAATTTAGAGGAACTGAAATAAAAATATAGGACTATTTACACAGCGAAATTTTTCGAAGATGATATGGCAATTTCGATAAATCGTGCCCTACCGTGACAAAATCAGTAACACAAAGTGTTAATTAAGAATAGTTAAATAAATATTATTATTTCTGTAGTAAGTACGAAACAGAAGAATGTATAGTACTAAAAAAGCCGCGATGAATTTAATCCCACTTAACTCATTCACCTCTATGAAATGCCACGTAAGAAAGGAATTAATGTTTTGAGTGGTCATGTCTTACACTAACGTACTACATCAGGTACGTACCATTAACAAATAACCTACTGACGTCATAAATCGTTAGGTCACATACCCCGTACAATAGTACACCCTTAGCTGGTTTCCGTTGGTTGTCGAATAGTTCTGGTCTCAAAAAAGGCAAAATGGCTCCATCGTATACATCATTTTTGACGTCGGCCATTCCTTTCACGTCATCCCAGCGCAAGAGGTTGCCGGTAGGTATTATTGCGGCTACAATCCGCGGGTCCAAACCCCGGAACGATCTTAACAATTGAAACGTTACATGTATCCGACTTGTCCTATGAATTTTAAGCCAGGCCAATGTTCTGAGCTTTTAATACCTTACGGAAAACTCGGAAGCCATACCTCCTGATTCTGTCACTGAATCATGAGACCCTGAGGTCATACGGGATGATTCAGGTAAGACGTTACTACTTCCTTCGGTCCTATCATTAGATTCAGAAACGGAACCAAATGATTCTGTAAATTGTGATGCCGTTTCGTAATTGGACATTTCTTATTGTTGTGGAGGTTTCTATGAGATATTAAATAGAAGTTTGTGCTACGCATGCAATGTGTGTAGAAAAGATTCGTACGCCCTGATACTTTAACTAATTTCCGTCTCGGACTAATGTCATTACATCCATACAGCGTCATATAAATCTTAGAACCTAACATTCTAATTTTTATTTCTTTCAATGTAAACAAAGCATTGTCAACTTTTGTAGCATATACCTACACAATTCACTTGTATGACTCGAAAAAATTATTTGTTTACTCAACCTCGTCAGTGATGATTGACATATCAAACGAAAGCCGACTTGTTCTTATGTTCTAAGTAGTCAAGACGGCAGTCACGTCGTGATCTGATTGAATGACTCATACTATTTGTTTATCTGTCAAATTTGATGCGTCGCTGCATATGTCAGAACGTTCGTCTTCGTTTCGAAAGATCTAGAATATGTACCTACTGCTGTCAAATAATATATTAAGGACAGTACTTCAGCTGACCTTCCCAATGCTGTATTGGATTTTTGTGCGTATTGAGGCTACTGTTGTATGGTGGGGGGAATACGTATTGGACACCCGGTATGTGCTAATTCGGTTACTCGGTCGTTTAAAATCAACCCGACCAAACCGCAGCAAGGACTGAACTGAATGGGCTACAGTTTAGACTAATTTGCTCTCTCAAAAAAAATGAAGCCACAGACTAAATTTTGTTAGTCGAGTGAATTCTTATGAGCCTGGTTCTAAAATTTTAAGCCAAAAACTGATAAAATATGGAGGGAATACAGGAAGGTGAAGGTGTGACACACGTTGAAACGACGAATGTTTGCGAAGCTATTATATCAGAGGAACCGGCGGCTGTTGGTGAATCAAGTTCCATTGTGTATAAAGTTGTGAAAGGCCACCTTACATTCGACGCGGTTGAAAACATGTTACGGAATCCCAACTTGCAAAAATTATCGACGATAGCTCCAGTTCAGATTCGTGCAGGACAGGTAAAACTTGTAATTAGTAATAAACATTGAAAGACTAGGTTTCCTTCACCGATTCATTCCATATTGGCAGTTAATCAGACAAATATGAGTACTGCAAAAATTAAAAGGATACTTGTGATGCTGTTGTCCTCAGGGATAGCAATAGAAATGTCAAGATTGTCAAAATCGAATCGGACACCCGAAAATATTGTAATGTTAAGGACAACCATAACAAAAGTTCGATTCCCAGAAATAAGAATCGGAATCAGAAAATTCTATTACGAATTTCCAACCTTGATTAGTAGCAATCGTAATACGGAAAAGCAAATGCTTTTCTTCCGTACAGTACAGGGTGTCTGGTATAACCTCAAAAAATGCGATGAGACCCAATTAACCAATCAAATAAACATGTCATAAGGCAGGGTTATTAATGATTTGATAAGTGGTACCGCATGCATCAGGCCAAATGGATAGCAAAAATTTAGAAAATAAAAATTCTGAAGCTCAAGGCCCAGTCTAACCTAAAAACCTTCATGTGGGATAACTACATCTGCGTTGTAGAAATGAGGAGGATGCGTACATTCGCATTGAGCAATTTCTTTTTACTAATGAATAAAAATTTTTTGTTGGAATCATACGATAGTTGTGTAGAAAGGCTTGGATATGATAGTAATGTAATTTTGTATGAACGTGAAAGACCGACGCATCCTGATTCTCCGGAAATTAGAGAATAAATGAACGTAATATTAAATTGTCGGGCGTATGTTCGAATGAACTTGACTTGATTAAATTTGATTTCACTCGATACGTCTAAATTTAAGTCATCAACTGCATAGCTCGCAAAACATGAGCATATAATACGTAACATTGATTCATCTGTGATTGTCGTTAATTCCAAATGTAAGTAGACTTAATGCTGAGTCCAAATTCAACGAAATGGAATGCCACTGTTTCAGTGTGTTGACAATTGATGAGTTGAGAAAAAGATCCATTTGACGATACGTAAATACGAAAGTAGGAATGGAAATAACTATTTCAAACTCTAGTTTCCTTAACCTTTACGCTGTTAGTCAATACAATTTGAATGAAATGTGCAGAGTCTATCTAGAAATACGAATCCACTAATTTATCTTCCGTGGATGGTAGTAGGGGCTACTGTCTGGTACTATAACATGTAATATTATTGGAAAACTGAAATATGTGACCATATGAGAAGTTTTATATGAACATCCCTATGAGCTTCGAGAAGCATAATTGTTGATCACATTTTTGTCTGGCATGCCCTGTGCTGCTTCTGTATGAACCTTATGAGGTCAAGATTAACAGTCGGTATGAATTGATGTAGTAGGGAGGGGTTCGTGAAATCACCGTTCGGTCATCCGATTTGATCATCCAGATAGGTCATATGAAATACGACTTAAGGACAGCCGAAATAGCGTGTTACTGCATGAAAACCCTTTTTTCTTGTTTCAGGTCTACTTGTACAAGATGAAATTGGGTGAGTTTTGGAATGAGGATGGTTTGCAGTGGCGTTACAAGAAGAGATCAAAAAATCCTGAGCGCGGTGTCCCAACAATGCATAGGGAGAGCTATAATTTAATTGTACAAGAAGGCAAAACGCACCGGGAATATGATAAGTTTCGGAGACTAGTTTTTTACCGATATGGTAATTGTTCCCAATTAATAGCAAAGTACGAAGAACATATGTAGGCCGTGTGGCCGAAATAACAAACAATAATATTAAGGTCAAAGTGTATGAACTTTATACAGGCGACAAAGAGAACATTGGGAAAGGTGATCAGTACGTGCTCGTCCATTACAATGGTGAACTGCCAAAAAATTACCCTCCCGTAGTGCACGGAAATCGAAAAAGCACACCAGAAAAAATTGCTGAGATTCGCAAAAAGGCGATTCAGCAAGGACACACGCCAGGAAAGACTCCTGTTAAATATGTTTCTCCAGGTAATTGTTACTGATGCTCATGAGGCGATACGTGAATACTTTAAGCAATTATTGCTTTCCAGGTACAGTTAACACTGTCTGTGAGCCATCACGGAATAATCAACTCATGAAAGTGAGAAGGAAACTTTTGATGACCGGTGAAAAATCGGAACTCAGTGGTGGAACATCAGAGGAGCCTTTTTTAGACGCTAATGAACATGAAGGACAAAGTTCTTCGATTCATACTGCGAGGAACGCCGAGAAAATATCTTTACTTCCAGAAATTCCGGACGATTTTTCAACACCAGAAAAAAATAATGAACCAGCTCGGCACTTGACGGAAAACGATGACGACATTGACGATTTTTTGGAGACACCAGGTGGCTACAGGAAAACAAATAAAAGAGTTAGGACAGAACTAGCTGCCAAAATTCGCGTAGGAAATAAACCAACAGAGTCTTACAGGTGAGATATATGTAAGGAAGATATTAAATGTCTAGTTAACACTCCAAGTGTAAAGAGATAATCTTTAACATTTTTCTTTAATGTTAGGGCCGCGGTCATTGACGCTGCAAGACAAGGTCACGGAGAAAATCCTGGTCTGACTCCAAGGAATAAGAAACAAGCTCGCAATGTCAGTCAAACAGTGCGTTCGGAAGACTCACGGAAAGATGATATGTTCGATATGTTCGAGTTAACTAGAAGTAAAGGTTTTATCTTCATGAGTGATACAGCGGGGT
The DNA here is from genome assembly GCA_034694305.1 of Protaphorura glebata. Lineage (NCBI taxonomy): Eukaryota > Metazoa > Arthropoda > Collembola > Poduromorpha > Onychiuridae > Protaphorura > Protaphorura glebata. Next base: position 10,557 of record JAQFYE010004507.1, read on the forward strand.
GTGTCAGATATGGGATGGGACACCCTGAGATGATGCAGCACATCAAGTCGTTGATGGAACATGTGAACAATCCAGTTTTTCATTATGACACCACATTTAATGTAGGAGCTTTCTACACAACAATATTGAGTTTACGCCATCCAATCTTTTCTGGGGAGCCGATAACTGCTGTTGCCGTGATGTACCACGAATTAGCTGATACGAAAACTCATACTAGGTTCCTTGAAGAATTGAAAGAACAGATTCCGTCATTGAATTCCCAAGGTGTTATTATTGTCTCCGACCGTGAGCAAAGCATAAGATTAGCTATTTCTGCAGCATTACCAACGGTGACCAATGTGTCTTGCTGGAATCACTTGAGAACTGTAAGTCTGAAGTCTAGTCAAGGGTCGTTCAACCATATGATATAAGATGATATAGTATAATATGTAATGTATAATATATAATATTTAACGACATAAATTGAAAAATAGTACATGAAGTAGATCACGGAGTAGAGAGAGGAATTAAATATTAATTGTGTGAACTTCCAGAATGTTGGGGACTGGGCGGAGAAAAAATATGGTGCAGAAGAGGGAATGAAATACAGAAATGATGTAACGTCTCTACTCATGACCGAGAGCGATCAACATTATGAGCAGTTACTGAATGCGTTGAGAGTGAACTGGTCACAAGAATTCCAGGACTATTACTTGCACTATAATCACAGCGATGTCAGAAATAATAATGTAGGGAGGCTACGTACGCTAGGAGTCAACGAACCAACAAATGGATTGACTAATAATCCGGCAGAATCGATGAATGCAGCCATAAAACCAGTTTTAACAAAGGAGGGTTGCAGCTTTTATAGTGCTTCAGTTGCCATGTATATGTACCACTGCTACATCATGTTGGAGGTACAAAGAGGATTTCGAAGACTTGGGGAGTACAAAATCAAGGAAAATTACAATCACCTTGCATCCGAAATATCTTATCCGAAAAACGTTTATGACGTAGTAGACCTGTCAGCAATACCTTCCTTAATCAATGATGGAGTTTTTCGTAAGGACGTGAATAGACAAGCTGTGAACAAACCATCAACATTAACTACACGCGAGGGCTTGGCGCATTACTTAAAAGAGAACAATCGTGTGGATTGCCATAGCAAACAAGCCTTTTGGACTGTCAGAGACCTATATAACAAGCACCAAGTCGTAAGTTCACAATATAATTAATTCTGATGCATTCTATTTTGAGCAATATATTTCAAACAATTTGTCACGCCAGTTTTAGGAAGTGCGCGAAATCTGTCTGCGTCGGTACATTGATGCATCCACAACTCGGGTTCTCACCTTTCCTCTTCTTTTTAGTTTAACACTATTTTTACAGGGTAAATAACGAATGACAAAGAGAAATTATTGAATGATCGATTGATTCTCGCTTATTTATGTGTTTGTTGCGTTACCATTTTGAAGCAAAAACCCAGTAGTACTTATTTAATAGGAAAAATATTTAAGACATAAATTGTAAAGCTTAGTTCAAGGTTTTTGGCGAATACTCTTTATACGCAATCACATTAATAATGAGTTCGCTTACGTGTGCAGGTGACATTGAACCCGCAAGAATGTTCTTGCAAGGAAAGAAAGCCATGCGCCCACATCATCGCGTGCCTGAAAGCGGCAGGTACTTTAATGAAGTTGAACACACTTTAATCAGAAAATGTCATGCTATTATTTAATGTCAATTGAATTAGGTGTTCATAAATCTAAGTCTGGTGTGCCGATAACTGAACTCAAAGGTGGAAGCATGGAGCAGTTGTACAAGACGACTAAACCAAAACGAACAGGGAAGAAAGGAAAGTCAGTGCTGGAGAGAGTTGCTATTAGTCAAGTCCAGGCCCAGACTCTGCTTCCACTGTGCACCCCACAACCGAGAGAAAGTAAGTAGTTCTGTCCTAGTTCTGAAGGTATAAAGTACATTTAATTAGAATAATTTAGGCATACAAATTATGTTCACTTCTAGCTTTGCCATGGCATTCAATATCTAAGTCGGACTATTCGTTTACTAAGGTCTTACTTTAAAATATACGTGTTGTAAATTGCGTCAAGTATCTATCGAGTTCTACATTTTAATCGCCACATACGTACACACAGGTTCCAAGTAAATACGCTAACGCGTGGAATTGTCAAATCATTTTACCAGGTCATCGTACAAAATTTAAGCTGAGTAAGGGTGAAGACAGAATTAAACATACCTCGTAATTGTAATTGAATGAACTTTGTAACTTTTAATTAAAGTACTATTCAGAGTTAAGGGAAATGAAAATGAAGAAGGGCAAGGGCAAGTTAGACATCTCAAGTAATACACCGATTATAAAACTGGTAATGTCATTACTGGTTAGCGTACCAGGCGTCTCGGGTCATTTTGTTTGATAATTCAATCAGGCGGATAAGGATCGAATTGTCAAATTTATGTCCGATAAGTTTGCTGCTAAGATAAGACCGACTTCATCACCCAACTCAACGTCCGGTATAGGATCCCGCCACATTCATTCGAAAGACATATTGAATAGGGACACATCAATTCGAGACACAGATTTTAGCCAGCCAGATTACCTATGTCCAAAAGTCGAATCAGAACAGCTGAATGACGGATCCGACCACATACGATCCTTAGAATTATTTCTTGAGAACCGTATTTGACAAATTTATTAATTAGATAATTATCGATTTTGAAGTACTCATGTCGAGGTTGAGAGT
>JAQFYE010004508.1:0-13290 GCA_034694305.1 Protaphorura glebata
ACTCGGAATTTCTCAGGGCGCAGTTCTCGCCGGTCGTTAAGTCCGATGAAATCAACAAAACTGCCTCATAGAGCCGTTCCATGCCCTCTATAGAGACTGACCCACCCGGTTAGGCCGAGAGGCCAAACAACAAACAACGTGGAGTTGCCCTGGCGAGAAGTATATTTCAATTGTTTAGTAATCATTATTATGCTTATGGTTGGGTGGGGTGACCGGTAATAAGGATTCAAAATCCTTTCTCATTCTCACCTCTTCTGCTTGACTGGCTGCGTTAATCCGCCTCACAACATGAACTAAATTCTTTGTGTGAGGTCTGAGAACGTTTCCAGACTTTTTTTTTACATTTTAAGCGCCGCGCCGGGCGTAAAAAAAATAAATTTCTGGGCATATTCTCGGGTATATTCTCAAAGCGCCGGGCGTTTATAACGCTAATTGTGGTACAGCTGCGCCAAGTTACCCCAGGAGAGCGACCAGAGTCATTTATAGGGGCATTGTGATACGCTCCAACCAAAGCAAGGTAGAACAAATTAGCCTTCACTAACTTACATTATCTTGCTGGAATCCCGGAAGAAAATTCCATTAAGAAAAAGGTACGGTGCAGGTAGCCGATGCCAGACTGGATAATTGACTGGAGACTCCACCATGATGATCTTGATTCGCATGGACACGGCATGGCTCAAAGTCTAAAGCTTCCATTCTTGATTTCCAGTTCTTGGCCGTAGCTCCACTAAATTAGCAGAACTATTATTATACAAAAAGTAAAACATTGAATTTGGGCTTCTAAAACTATTGCCCTAATTACAATCTTCACTATTTTCAGGAGACCCATTAGTAGCAGACTAGAATTCTCTTATTAATTTGACTTAACATCGTACTCATCATTTCAAGTTATTCTGCTCATTTAAAATGGAACCTCCAGCCTTTATTTACGAGAGTACGAACTTTGGCTACAAAAACCGAATGATTGCGTTCCAGTTTAGATAGTAAGTGAAATTATTTGCATCCACTTCAGTGTCACACAAATGATTATTCTTGGAGAATAAAGGATAACTCGTATTGGTAACTTAATACTTTTTTTTTCAGTGACGAGAGATTCAGCCGGGTAAAGCTGCAGGTTGGGCCCGAAAAGAAGGAAGTCATCGCAAATCCCTATGTTTTGGCCCGCAGTCCACCTTTTGAGAAACATTTTACGGTGGATAATATCGAGATTCCCATTGATTTACCGGATTTGGACCACGAAGCGGTCGACTTATTAGTAGAGTAAGATTTTTCAATCCACTTGTACAATGTAAAAATAAAAATAAAAATAATACTATGGACATCAAATGAGAATATTTGCCCCGTTGAAATTTCCTGAATTTTGTGTAGACATTTTTATTGATCTCGACCTGCTGAGTAACTTTTGTGGAGGTTTGACCCAGAGACAACTCCAACGTCACCAGAAAAACATAAAATATGTTAAAATACTTTGTGACGTCGCAAAGTGCATTTGGCTTGTATATCTTTATAGCGGCCAAACGGTATGACTATTCGAGGTATGACCATCAGAAAAGTTGACAATTCGAGGTCTACAACATATCAAAAATTCAGCAAGTTTCAACGTACCACTAAAATCCTTATTGTGTAGGTGTCCTCGGTTGTATATTCTCCATTTCCTTTTCAAAACTATTAATGGTATTTGTGTATACTTTGTATGTTTTCAACAGTTTTCTCTACACTGGCACAATTCCCATTTCTGCAGGAAACGTTGAAAATCTGTTGGTAGCCTCTATGGAATTTGAACTGGTAGAAATCATTCAAGAATGTGTGAAGATCCGAGCTGAACAACTGTGTCCTACAAATTGCTTGAGGATTCGGGATTTCGCTTTCAACCATGGGTTCCAGAGTCTCGCAGAAAAAGCGAATTCATATATTCATCATAATTTCACTGCGATTTCGGAATTTGATGATTTTTTGAACCTGAGTAGAAATGACGTAAGTACTTAACATTTTATTATTTGAATCATAATTCGAAACGAAAAATTACATGCATTCATTACAGCCAACTTCGTGAATGTATGTAGAATCATCACCATTTTGTCCCCGCGCGCACCCAAACATGAGAATTGTCATAAAATAATGGGATATACATTTTATCAAGAAATTTACTTGGAGTCTATCGTACGGCATATTAAACTTGACTAATTAGTTTAATTTTTAACTTTTGACAGCTTGTAGAAGTAATTACAAACTGTTCACGGCTAGTGACGTCGACCGCTGATATCTTGAGAGCCATAATTCGTTGGACCAAGCATTTTGAAGACTTCTCCAGACTTCCAGACGTGCCTTATCTTGTGAAGAAAATTGGTACGGAGGATTTGTTTCCAGTATTGCTGGAAAACCAGGATCTTAGGGATGAGTTTAAAGAAGGAAGTTTTCTTCGGCAAAATCCAGAATGTGAACTAATGTACTACAAAATATGTGAAGCTACGGCTTTTGAGACAGTACGTTTGAGAAAGATGGCCTTTGGAAATCAACCAAAAAATAGGGGAACAACTGCCAATCTACCTTCTTCACCTTGTAAAGTGGCCAAGATGCAAATTAAGGAAAAAATCCTACGAAAAGCACGATCTGAAGATGATCAAGCATCGCAATATGTCTTAAATAGCAACGTGCTTCTCTACCCAAGATTTAACAAAACGAAGAAATATTTGGAGGGTTACGATTTCAAGGTATGTTCGTAAATTCTTAAGCTATGATCAGATTATTATATGGTATTTGTTGCGGGAAATCAGATATCTAAATATGGCAAAATTGTCAGATCAGAAAATCTTAATAAAATCTGAAATGAAAATGTCGGAAAAGGTAATGTCTGGCTAACTGTTCATATACACCTTGAGGGTCTAATAATTTATTACCGTAAATTACCGATTCGAAACCTTGAGTACAAGCCTGAACTCAAATTCGGGTCACAAGGGGTTAATTCGATAACCGAGCTCTTAATCGCCAATATACGATGTACGGTATATCATATACCGTACACACACCTAGCTTCGGCTCTCCGTATATGTGATCTAGTCAGAACCGTAGCCGATTCTACGACAGGATTCAATTTCGATCTGCCAACTAATTATGTGTATGGTTTTTGTTTATTATAGGCAAATTCAAAAGCGACGTGGACACATCATGAGGTGAGACCTCCTAGAAAACTGTCCACCCTAATCTCCTATGATGACAGGGTTTACGATATCGCAGGCTCAACTGACATTGACTGCCCAGATATTCAAGCACAACCGACTGATCATGTTGCCATTTTCACTGGTGGATGTAGATTTGCGTTGAAGAGCTCGAAACTCAATGAACCTCGAATGAATTTCGCAGCGTGTGTGTGTCAGGGATATTTGTACCTGGTAAGTTGAAAGTTATTACTAGTAAATAACTGACTATAGAAACTGGTATATTTATTTAAACCCGACCCTTCGTGACCTGGTTTCTATTTGTGCCCAGATTTCTATTAGAATCCAGACTTTTGATCGGTCTTCATTGGTCATTAATTTATTTAAAACAGAGTAACAAGTTGATTTCTGTATATTTTCATTAAGATTGGTGGATGTCTGAATGTGGATAGCGCAATCAATTGTGCTGAAAGGGTTGATGCTAATAAGAGATCGACGAATGGTTGGGAAATTTTGGATAATATGGCATTCTGTAGAGGTGCCCCTGGTGCAGCAGTCTTGGGTGACAAAGTCTATGCGGTAATGTTTCAATTAACTTCAGTGTCTGAATTAGGGATTGAACCCTTGACGTATCAAAAATTAAACGGTGCTCACCAAACTCACATATCTTTTGATGATTATAACTTACAGATTGGCGGGTTTGGGGCCGAACAGGGATTTGAAGATTCTGGCGCAGCCTACCTATGTTCTGTTGAATGTTTTGACCCAGAGAAACCGCTCGATAATAATTGGGAGTTGATGCCAGAATTGAACCAGGAACGCGCATTCCACAAAACGGTTGTCCTGAACAATATGATCTACGCTGTTGGCGGAAGTGCTGGCGATGCGATGAGCCGTTTGAGTTGCAGGATATTGAATTCTGTCGAAGTTTATAACCCCGAAAGGTCAAAGTGGTCATATTGTGCTTCTATGAATCATCGTCGCAGCAGTGGAGGTATGTAATATTTGTACTGACAGTACTTCAAGCAACAACCTGTACCATAGGCGTCCATATTGACACGCACTCTTTCATATTTTCTTCTTATTCTGTTAATTAATAATCGCTGTCCTTTGTTGCATTTTAGCGGTGTTCGAGGAAAATGGCCTTTTGTACGCTGTTGGAGGAAATCGTAACTCCGCACCCAGTATGGAAGTTTATGACCGAAGAATCGATAGGTGGATGCTTTTGGATTGGCCGGTAGGACTCCCGAAGGAGGTCAACTTCTCTTCGGCTATCATGTTAAATGTTTAATACTCCAAGGACCACGCACATTGTCATAATTAAGTGCATTCCAACTACACGCTGTACTGTCAAACGTTTTATTTGATGTTAATTAATTTTAACAGACACTTGTTAGCTTAGAAATAAATATTTAGCTTCCTAAGTAGCAATACACTACATATTTTTCAAATATCTGTATAAGACTTATTTGTTAGACTAATATTCTTGTGTTTTTCAACTTTTTGAGTAGCAGACAGTTATTCAGCACAATATTTTTCTTAGATTCCTTTAGAGTTCCAAGAGCAAATGTGGACTGACATTTATGTATTTTGAAAATTTACCTAATTGGTTATTAATTTATATTGGTTTGATTTTTTGCTTTGTTTGACGGCTCTGGTGAATTCTAAAGTAATAAATACTTTTTGTACACTGCAAGTAGCTTGGCTTCTACATTTTTTTGGTTGACGAAATGGAGTATACTAAGATGTAACACACATCCATGAGTTTGGACATTACGATGTTTCTCATTTACAACTATGTTTGCCAGAAGGATCAAACCGTCGACTCTAATCCAGTAATTACAACCTGTATCCGGTGGATCAAACAGTCAAAGCTGTCAAATCTGCTCCAAATCTCACTTCACCTTATCTTCCTAAGTTTTTATTAACATTTATTTTAATTGCGTCAAAAGTTCAATACTCTTGAGAGATTAATACAGAAATTCATTGAACTACAGAACACATTCCCAACATTTCCTCAACTTACTTAATCTTTTCACTTATAATATTTTTTCAATCATAGACATTATTCAACATAGGATTTCAGAATCACTTCCATTTATTCAAAATCTCCTCAGCAGCATGTAAAACATATTTTACTTGCAAAATTTATTAATTACAAAAATTATTCGAAGCAGAGGCATTATTTCTACACTTAACGATTTAGCGCAACGGTAGAAGCACAATTTCAACTCGATATAAAAATACAAGTTCGGAGACATTTTTCCAAAACTTTTATCAGCGTCGAATTCCTGTAGGAGATAAAGAAATTATGGATACAAATTATTCTGTACAATTGTTGAAAAAAATGCTTCTACAACGTCGACAATGGGATGTGTACATTTTGAATTCCAGGGTAAGAAATAGGAATGGCCAGGTATTAAATATTAAGGATTCCTGGGTCACACAACCTCATAGACTTTTAAGGTCACGAATTATTGACCTCCGTAAGACATATGTTGGGTCATAGTCATACGTGAATGAATGAGAGACTACGGTGTACGTACGTACCCGAACATCATCTTACGGAAATCAATAATTGGTGATCTATGCAGGTCTGTGAGATTGAGTGACCCAGTTGACCCACTAATTTGGATTCCAAGTAAGTTTTGTTAAACGATTATACCATTTTCATAGTAATAAGATAAGCCGCTCAAAGTAAAGGCTATTAGTGACGGTCAGTTGAAACAGTTTGACATTCTGTCTGATCTGAGTATTATTATTAACATATGAACGGGCAGCCTTCTAAAGAATGTCGAAGATAACTTACAATATTCGTCTTCGGATTTAGGAGTTTGATAATTATGAATAAAATGCATAAAACTGGGATCAGACAGTATTACCGAGAGCTTCAGGACATCAATAACTCTCGAAGACTTTCAACATCTGAAGTATATTTCAAAAAATATTTTAAGTGAATTTTAAACTTATTCCGTGCAGAGAAGGTCTGTTCACATATCTTTTCAGCAGTTTAAACAAATAAGAAATAGTAAGAAATTAATGCGACCTAAGTAGCTGCGAATAACGAATACACAGCCTTCCTGCGCATGGTTCCTACTCGCTCAAATTCCTTCAATACTCATAAATCGTTATGACTCGGACACATATCTTCGAAAAAGTTCAAGGATGTTAAAAGTGTGAAGCGATTCCGGATTGCTAAAATGGATGCTGATGGGCTCAGCGACGAATTTGGTTGCATTATCATCAAACCAAAAACAATTCCCGTTGGTACTACTCGAAATCTTAGTTAATCTCAAGTCGACGTTTTCCTTTTATGTACCCACCAGAGATCCATTTCTGATTAACTCTTAATCTGGATTAACGACACCAGGGCTCGACTCGGTCATTTACTGTACTGTAAGTATTGACTAGTAATGTTGTTATGGATGTCCTAATAGGACGATGCCTACGACTTTGTGTCACTGGATTGACCGCCCACCCGAACCAGCAGAATTCGAGCTGGCGTTCTACATTCGACACGATACGTTTTTGGTCACAGTGCAATTTGTCCGGTAACAAATCCTTCCTCCTTGATAATCTCTATTGTCACAAAAACGAGTGACTGCATCCACTATGTGGGATAACAAAGAGGTTGTTTACAGGATTTTGTGGTGACCTCCGTGGACAAGAATGTTCCGAGCCTGTGGTTCCCATTTCCAATCGTAGTTACGTACTCAGGTCGAACCTCCAAACACTCTTCTTGAAGAAATATCTTTCCAAATCTGTCCTGCCTAAAAGTTTCTTCCCAATTCTTCCATTCCAAGCATAGTGTGCAGCAATTAAACATGACATTGTCGTACAGAACTGGAAAATCATTACTCACATGACCCAAGTTAGAACTTAGAAGAGTGTATCCAGCGTTTGTCAGAGACAAGATCTACTAGATTTACAAATTTCATTGAGTAAATTTCTGCTGGGTGTACATCATATCGTGCTACATTGGTAGAGTGTAATGTTTAATCAATGCAATTTGTCGACACTTCGAATTGGAAACCGTAAGTCCCTTTCGAAACCCGTTGATTGAGTCAACCAGTCATCGAGAGGCACCCGTTCGACTCGAACCACCCGATTCGGCATTAGATCCCGTCTCATCATAGTGATCGCGGCTGCAGACCAAAGTCTAAAGTCTTTTAGTTACTTATATATCGACTCATCACAAGAGCATTAGAATCTTGAAGGGAATTGATAATCGAGACTCCTCGAATCCAATTGAAAAGAAAATATGGTTAAGATATATTGTGCTTCAATTTTAACCTTGACGTATGACCTAACCTGATGTAAATTGGGCTTTACGCACAGAAAAAGTGGTACAAGGGAAAAGTTGCTTGTCTTAATGAGTACAACTTTTGTAGCCGTATTTATTGGGTTTGAAGGAAATCAAATGCTCTTGGTGACACTTCGTGATCTCTGGAGTTCACCCAGAGTTTTTGTGGGTTTGATTTATTTACAAATGTATCATGATCTACTCTGCGGGAAAATATAGGTGAATCGCTCGGATGGACATTTCTCCATGTCATCGCCATGACCGTTCCAATGTCAAAATAGTATATACTTTACACATTTGCAAATCCGTTGCGTGATAATTCACTAAAAAGCGGTACACACCGTACATGACCAGCTTACACGGCACCTAATCAAATCAGACTCGGCGCTAATTTTCATATTCCCGAATAATTCTCTCAGTAATTAATAGGAATTCCAGGAAAATACAGACAAAGGAACCGTATGACCTCACAAGAAGAGGACGTTGCCCTTCATAAGTAGATAAGTAGATACCTCAACCTCACCCATTACCGTTTGGTTCCAGAACGACTGTGGCACGCATTTTTCTGCCTGAATCATTTATTTCCATAAGTATCGTGGAGCATTTTATAATCCTTGATATAACCATTACCCGACTCTCATTTCTACTTCTTACCTCAAGTCCTAGTGTCTAATCAGACGTTCAGACCCAGGCGTTTAATTGAGCCTAGGCGCTTATTCAGTCATTTACAGTACATTCTCATGCAAGCCAGTTGTCCAATTCAAGTTCAAGGTCACAATCTCGTAGTTTAGCAAGTTGTATCAAATAACATAAAGCAGAGTTCAAGATACCAATTTCCTCTTACCTTTTTCCAGTGGTCTTGTCTTAAATGGTTTATTAATATTAGAAACAGAATTATAGGAGAGAGTAAAATTAAGCTCCAGCTCTAGGTAACTGGTTAAGGCGTAAATGTGTACATGTACTAAGATAGTCCATCATGGTTACATAGTATAATAAGATTTCTAAGTAAAGTGGTCCTGTACGCGTAGCCCCTTGTCATTTACTACATGCAGCCTCCGATTTTTTCAATGGTCAATCAGTCAACAGTATGTAATCATTCCTACAGCGTCTATATACGCCATTCATCAGACATTTTATCATTACTATTTGGGAGTATCTTTCGGAGGTCAACAGGAATGCTTAGAGTGAATTAATGTTTGTCTGTACTACAAGATAAGGAACTGCATTCATGTGTACGACCCTGACCTGAGGACCGTCCCATTCAATTGAAGTTGTCTGTTGTAAAGTTCAAAGTTTTTGGAATTTTGTGAAAGGTGTACTGTGTTCATGAGGAATCTGAATAATGTAAGATTTAAGCTCAATCCGAACCATCCTGGCAGAATTTATAAGGTCCGAGACGTTTATAAGTTGAATGTATCTCGGTTCACTTTTTTGACCCGGTGTTCAGTTCCTATATACGATCGGATAACCTGTGACCTGTACTAGTCATTTATTTCTTACACTCTTAAAATAAAATTGGTTCGTTACTTGATTTGTCTGATAAAATGTGCGTTGATGTTAGTTCTGGACAAAGTGTGTCATCTGTTGGGATTCGGGGTTCGTATTGAATGTGAGTGCGTCTCTCTAACAGTGGGATCAACGGAAGAAATCCTTTCTCTCATTCCTGAATTCCTGGGTGACCAGTGACCGTGTCCGTTTTTGCCATTAACCCAATTTAATTTCTAACTAGTGGAAAGACGCTATCTGTGGAGCTCTCTTTTCTTAGCAGGTAGGTCAATTTTATGTCAATTTCTATTTAATGTGAAATTATTCCATTTTTTATGATAATATAGTTTTTCATCCAAATTCGTCATGCATGGAATGTCGTAAAACCACCCAAAGTTTCATGACCAACAATATCCCCTTCAAAACTGCAAACAAAAACCATGCTTACTTGAAAATAAAACTGTCATGTTAGAAATGTCTGAAAAGAAATTTCCGTCTCCGTGTGGTGGTGCCGTGATGTTATCCGAGGTCACCGATATCCGACTCTGGTAGACTAAATTTACATAAAAAGTAACCCGGCAAACGGATTTCATACAATCCTTTCTCCAAGAAATCCAGAAATTATGAAAACCCAAAATTGTCAAATAAAACAAAAATTTTAGCTAAAAGAAAGCCAATTTAACTCGTTTAATGTGACATTTACATGCAACTAATGTTACAAAAACACGAAAAAAAAATTTTCCTCCCGCGGCAGCTCCGCGGGGACCGCGCTATCGCGCGCGGGCGGTCGTTTCGGCCCTTCCCGTCAATACGGAAAAAATGTAAGACTCCTAGCCAATCTTAAAAATATGGTCACCTTGACATATGGTGGGAGGTCCCTCTTTTGGACCAGTTTTTTTTTAATGTCAAAATCTAAATGTCCTACGACATGGTTTCTTGACTCGGTCGGAATTAAATTAAATTTAATGTGGTGATTTTCTCAGCTGAACTGATTTTCTCACCTTAACAATAATTAGTCTGCCTACGTACTCCGTTTTCGCACACTAATTGCGAAGGTAGGTACAAGGCTGAAACTTTCATGGTAATTAGCCCAGGATCTCCAGGTCATTCGGTGTCTCTTACAAGGTAAATTTTTGGAGTGTGTTTGACCAAACAGTCAAAGCCAAAATTCTTTAAATTGGCTGAAACGGATTTTGGTGTGAGACCCGACTGTACCCGAGGTTATCTGCTTACCGCTGGGTCACATGGCCAGGGTCAAAGTTCAAAGTGTAAATTCTCGTAGTTCTTTGCATTAAAATATATGTTGACTTCCATGTTTTATTCAGCAACAAATATTTACATTCGTCTTAAGACGGTTGACGGTTTGTCTCTCAGGCATGCTAAACCAGGGTTTGTTGATTATTTCCTCAATTGTTTCCCTCACCAAAATTGAAACAATCACGAAAAATCCAAAACAATCGGATAGATATCGGATCTTTTCGATAGCTATCAAAATTATTTGAACGTCGCAGTTTCGAGTTGCTGCAAAGTTCACACAAAGGGCCAACAGCCAGCCAGCCAGCCAGCCAGCCATGCATATGCACTACCTGATTTGACTATCTACGTTGGTCTAATGTTAGGAAAAATCATGATTGATTTGATTTAACTGAAAAAATCATTGATTGTTTCCTGGATTTTTTTTGATTGATTGATACCGAAAATGTTGAAACAATCAGGATTTTCAGGATATCTATCCGGATAGTTTCGGATTCTGATTGTTTTCATTCATTGATTCATAAAAATCATGAAATCTATCCACGGATAGATATCACAAACTCTGTGCTAAACAACACGCAAGGACTTCAGGTCATGCTGTGTTGGTGGCTGTAGCCAGTAGGGATGCAAAATATTTTTGCCCAAAAATATCTCCTCCTGTCCTTCCAAAATCTCCTCCCTATCTGTAGTAGGTTATATATTTTTTCTTTCTCACCTCCTTTTTATCATGTTTAATTTTTTCTTCCGTCTCCTCCTATCCTAGATGTGAGAATACTAGGAAGATTTTGCATCCCTCCCTGGTTGTCGTGATTAAGAAATTGATTGTAATTAGACCCAGGCTCTCCCGCAATAGGCATGAAACGAAAGAAAAAATATATACCTCAAGAACCCCAAGCCAAGAAATATCAAAAAAAAATTGTACAGGTCGAAACCCCAGTAGTCCTCAATAGGCTTGACCTAGCTTAGATTTTTGGATTTGTACTGAATTCAATGCAAATGATATTTCAGTTTTTCCATAAAGCATTGTTACAAACTGTGATGCTATCGGAAGGAAAATGAATTCATTGTACCTAAAAACGGACTTTTTCGAATCTAATAAAGCCAACTTTGCATAAGTTCTTCGCGTTTACGTCTGCGAATTATCATACTGAATGTCGCAAAAAATATAGCCCCCCTTGTTCATAATGTGGTGTCAACAATTCGCGAAATTATGTTAAGGTAACGTGAACGTCACGCCATTTAATTTAATTGAATAACACACTGTAATGGGGAGCCATTGAGTTTTTTTGAAAGGCCGTAACATACACACGTTTTATGTTACTATGAGAGGGACAATTAGGGGGAGGGGATATTTTTGCGACACGCGATATGTAGAACATATTCCTGAACATTTTAGAAAGTGGACACGGGAAATTGATTCCGTAATATTTTCGTAATGGCTTTCATAGGAATTTTAAGGTATTGACAATTTGTATGGAATTTGGAATTTCAAAAGTATTTAACGACAGAGACGGTAATTCGGGAATTTTCCTCAGACATATGTGGCCGAGTCAATTTCAGGATTATGGTTATGATTTTTTGAAAATGCCTGGAATTTTCGTGAGGAATCGGTCTCTGGATTAACTGCTTTACTTTGGCAAGGATATTCCCAGAAATTGTTATAAAGAACTGTATTTGGATTTTGATTCCAGAAGTAAATATTGATTGGCGGCTATTTTGTATTTTATAATGATGGTTGGCGTCCTGTCTCCTAGAAAGTTCTAAAAACTGAGGTCATAGGTTAAGTCGACGTGGTATATTGATTTTAATGTGTTGTACTCGATTCGGTGAAAGATTCCGGATTTTGTCGAACTTGGAACATCTTCACCGTTTTTGAGTTCTGGTGTAATCTGGTCCTATATAGAGTTTCTCTGATTTTTGGTATTATTTCGGGGTTCTTCAGAATGTTGGAACAACTTTCCTGATTTGAACCTTGAATCTAAGTTTAATGGCCAGATGGACTCTTGAGATTTCTGAATTTCTAAGTCATAGACTAGAATTTTTAAAACAATGAAATTAAGGTCATATCAGATTGCTCTATTCTGATAAAATCATGGGTACGGGTATTTGTTGCGTGTTATCTGAGTTTTTCGGGATTCTATAATGTCACATTAGTTGACATACAATTTCCTGATTTTCCTGACCGTCGTTTCATACCGCATATTCATACCGATAGCAATGTAACTGTGTAAGAGACGGGCGCTAAAGTGCATACCTGGACAACGCTTTCTTATTGGGTATAGGCTCATACTGTCCAAGAAAAATTGAGTTTGTCATTTCCCTTACTCCGTATTGGTGACACATTTTTTAAAATCCTCCTTAACTTCTATTGTTTGAACAGTATGTCCTTACCTGATAGTGAAGTTGTCGATATAATCCGTTTAGGCGATGAGATTGATTCACTTACGATGCCACGGACAGTAATAGTATTTGAACCGATTCAAAATGAACCAGACGAATTGGTAATTTTGTATTGGTATTAATTTTTGCTTTGATGTTCATTATAGGCCTGAGGCTGAGAATTGAGAATTTATGAATCGGAATCTTTCGACTTAACCTTGCCGAAAATATCAGATGATAAAATGGCGTTCAATCAGAATCAGATGAACCAATTTCGGGGACTACATCCCGTAAAACCACCTGTGAGGAAGAACCCGGGACAACCATGTGGTAAATGTACGTTCAATTAGAAAATTTTAATAAAAACATTTTGCTATATAAATAGTGGTAATCACTAGAGTTAAGCTAACCTGCACCAAACGGCCAGATTTTTGTTCCATGAACCGGAATTTTTCAGTCAATTTTTTATTTTCACCTGAAAAGGTAGCAATTGAAGGTACTAGTGGTCTGTTACGGTAGGTGCCAGTGGAACTAAGTAAAAAAAACAATTACAGAATGAATAATTTTCGGAAATTGGTCTGCCTGCAATTTTTATTCAATTGGTTAAAATTCGAATATAATTAAAATACGATTTAGGCTATTAAGGACTCTCTGGTCAACAAACTAGCATGGATATTTACATGTATTTTTTCGGGTTCACCATTTCCATTCGAT